>JBAMNC010000875.1:5005000-5235000 GCA_037902135.1 Cetoscarus ocellatus
GCACTGCCAATCTTCAGGAGGAACCACAACAAGTCTCCCTCCTTATGACTTGGGTCATGACCCATGAAATCTTCAGAATAAAATAATAAAAGCATTTCATGATAACTAGGGGAGTCCCTCCAATGAATTGCTAAATCAGACTTTCACTTTGAAAGGCACAAAAAGGGAGTGTAACCATACTGTGTTTATCTTAATTTATCTGCTGTGACAAGGCACGCTATTTTACTATATTTCACTGTCTATTTTGGCCTACAGATGCATTCGGCTTGCAGGAAAAATGCAAGTCTTCTTATTTCTACAGTATTGGCACGTAAAGGGCAGGTATTGTGTGGTATCCATGCTGGTAGTCTAAAAACCTTGACTAGTTTGCATACATGATAAAATTAAAATTGACAATCACCAAAGCTATTACACAACCAACACACATCCAATCTTAAGTAGCCATTAGCCTCAAAAATGGTGAGAAGAACACATTAAAATGATATAACGCAATATTTTTATTCATATCATAAAGAAGACAGTGTCCATCATGTGTTTCTTGTTCACATTATGGACACTTTGTCTTGTTTTATGACTCACTGACTTGTGCTTCTGTGGTTACATTAAAGATTTAGTTAGCTTCTTCTGAATGTCCATATGGATTTGTCTTTCAAAAGGAAACACAAACTGTTATTTCAACTTTTTTAACCAGTTCATTTATCAGTTGTTCCTATGTCCATTACTGTGTTCTTACTCTGGGACAATATCTCCTATCCACTTGAGGTAGGGCGGGTTGCCCTGTTCGATAGGCAGGCTGATGACCTCGGCCACCTCATATGGATGGTTCGAGCTGCAGAGGACAATAAGCTTTTATGAGTAATGAGTGCACAGTACATTCATGCAGCAGTGATTAAAGCTGTCCTCTTTGACCACATGAGTCATACCAGTTAATGGCGCAAATGCTAAGTGTGGCGAAAAGATAGGTTGGGCTAGATTTTGTTACCGCTTTGTGATCAAAAATAAACTTACCGGACATATTCTGCTAGAGCTGGAACCTTGGAGCTTCTCGTTTTAATCATCTAAAACAGCAGACAAGAGGGGAATACTTTAAGAAGATAAGATCTGTGCGGTATATAAAGCTAAGTAATTAAAGTCAGATAACTTGTCGTCAGCACCAGATTTACAGTTTTGTTACAATAATTCCTAAAATGTACATCAACAAATACAATCCTGGTCACTACTGCTCCATGTAATGGTTACTGCTTTGCTTCTATAATTTTTAAATAGTATGATAATGGTGTATTCTCTCTGCCCACTAGAAATGCAGCCTGATACTGCACTGTTTTTACCCCATCATCATGTTTCCATTTCTTCTCTGTTGCTCACTTAAAGAAGGACAAGGAACAAGGAAAGAAAGAGACTGACAAGTACGGTCTACGCTTTAGGACATCCTCAGACCCCAAACATCAGACAAAACTGCCTCATGTCTCAGAAAAAACTCTCTGAAGTGTTCTGAAATCCTGGTTAAACACAGTTTTTTGTGGCATTTTGCGTGACGTTTATCGGTTCTTTCTTTTGTTTTGCATAGCCTATTTTTTCAAAGTGTTATTGGTCAATAATTCAAGTGTACAAACAGACCAAAGCAATATATCCACAATATTACAGAGTGTACATGGTTTGCACTGCGGATGACGAGTTTTACTTCTTGATGATCCAGGTGGTTCAGCTTAGTGGTAACGCACAGGCGAATAATGAGCATTTTCTGTGAGCTACAGAGCGCAGGTACAATCCCCCATCAAGCTAGATCGTGAGAAAACAACGCAGACAGCTACATTGTCTGCAATTTCTATTATTTTTTTCACTATTTCTACTCTCATAACACTTTGAAATTATTGGCTATGCAAAACAAGAGAAAGAACTGATAAACATAACGTGAAATGCCACAAAAACAGTGTTTCAAAACAGTTTTTCCTAAGTTCTGAAGTTTGTCTTTTTTTGGCCATTTTTTCTGAGACCTGAGGCTGTTTTCCCTGAGGTATGACACCTGACTCTGATGCCTGAAAATGTCCTAAAATGGCCACCGTAGACAAGGTGTGTCATTGTCTGGGATTAAAATGAGATACAAGTGGTGCAGAGCTGCAACTAAACTGCAAGGTATCAAAAGTATCAACCATTTTCACTAACAGGTTGTTCTGAGATAAAAAAAAAAAAAAAAGCAGATGCAATGTTAAAGATAGATGACTGAAACTAAGAGCATTAGTGATGCTGGTTTACTCCATGGTGAAGAAATAGGAGCTAACACATTTGGAGCCAAACTGTGCAAAGCCTACAATGTTATAAAACTGAGTCAACACTCACCAGCAGTACCTCACTGTCCTCTTCGATCTTCCCCTGCCATTCATATCTAAAAAAAAAACAAGATCACATGATTTGATTTTAAACTATGACTATGTACAGTTTGTGAAACATTTCTTTGTTTGGCATCACACTGAACAACACCTTTCTAAAAACTTACACAGACGTGATTGCTGGGACAATGTTGACACAAGCAGCGAGCTTCTTTTCCACAATACCCCTATGAGATGGAAGAATATGTCAGTAAAAATGAGCAAGAACACTCAATACTGTTCTCTGGATGTGCAGGCGAACATGTGTGTAAATCAGCCTTTGTACTCTCTCTCTTTAAAGGAGGGGATCCCACTCTCTTGAACAATTATATACCAATCTCTTAACTTTCTGTGTTGTCCAAGGCGCTTGAAACCCTGATCAGTGATCGAGTAAAATAATACCTTGCTTCATTTTCTATTTCATCTTCTTTCCAGTCAGCTTTAAGGAAAAACCACAGAATCACCACAGCTGCTTTGAAAGTTTGTGATGATATTCTTGATGCTCTGGATTGGAGGCAATGTTGTGTGTTAATCTTTATAGATTTCTCTAAGGCTTTTGACACCGCTGATCACAGTGTCTTTTTAGATGAAGTGCAACACACTGAGTTGGTATCGTCTTTTAAGTACTTAGGATTCATACTTGACAACAGATTGTCTTTAAGGGAACACGTCCAGTATGGATAAAAAGTTGAAGGTGTAATTGGGTTTTTATTATGGAAATAAGTTCTGTTTCTCCTTTTATGCAAAACAGTGGTTGGTAGACATGACCTTCTTACCATTCTTAGTTATATAGTGTTGTACATGAATGATTCTGCTAAAAGCTTTCACATCTTGAACTAGAAAGCACTTGGAGAGCGCAAACCTCTGCCAAGGTACCTCATATAATGCTGTTACAGCTATAAGCAATAGTTCCAGAATAAAGTTACCATCATAATATGATTCCTTGACACTGAAAACCCACACCTAGCACTCAGAATCATGTTGATATCATTATTAGTTAGACAGTTATTGAGCAAAAATTAATGTTTGCTAATGGCGGTTATCTGCATCACCACCAAAATCTAACCAGTTTTAAGATTGGCCATTACCAACATCTCCTGAAAATTTCAGCAAAATCTGTCCAGTAGTTTTTGTGTAATCTTGCTAACAAACAAATAAACAAACATACATACACAGGCAAAAACATAACCTCTTTGGCGGTGGTTACAATGTTTATCATGGTGCTCTGAGATTCATCACAAACTGTGGATGTGTCACTCATCATTGAACTTCAGATTCTAAAATGAGCTGGACTGGAAAAAATCAAATTGAGGCTTTCAGTTTGCAACTGTTTTAGCTGATAATTAACTATTGATTTGACTGTTTAGTGTGCATAAGTTTGTGAGTTTTTTGAAACTGCTGGCTGCTGCCATTTTTGACTAACCTGGCTAAATAAAGTTAAATGAATAAAATAATAATAATACTAAAAATAATAAAATTAAATGTAAAATAATAAAATGTTTATGATATTGTTATACTTAAAGATGCAGCAAAGGGTGAGGACTGTATTAGAGCAATTTCCTTAATCTTTGGGATATAGCTGGAAATACCAAGAGAGAGGACATTGCTGCTGTTGTTACCTGGCCAGTTCTTTAGCCACTGTGTCATTGGGGCAGGTGACGAAGGCGGCCGAGTGTGTGCCTGATGTGTATGTCTCAGATGCCATGGAAAAGGCTCTCAGTCCAACAGTACGCAACAGCTGGAACATAAACACACTCAGGAGCACGGTCTGAAGGATGAAAATGAAAAGGAGGATGCATTACAGCTTTTGCAACATTTTTAGCTGAGTCTTATATTTTTGGTAACTTAATGTAACAAAAATAAATCTCAAAACCTGAGTATCACCAACTATGAGAAAGGCAAAAAAAAATGAGGTGTTCTTCTCTTCAACCCTCTATAAATAAATAAATGTGAGCATTATTCTTTATGGCCAGTAATGATCTAACTACAGCTCAAAGGTTGCCCTGTATAAAATGAAAACAGTGTGATGAGTTTAGGACATATTGTAGCAGAGAGCATCAAGCAGACATACACTCACCACAACTAAAGCTTTCAAGGATCCACCCTGCAGTGTGTCTGCACCGGGGAGTCCAATGCGCATGCCTAAGCAAACGACACACATAGCTTGCAGTTAATTCGCGGACACATTCAAAACACACCAGAAAATAAAAGGACGATTAAAAAATCTGAACTTCTTGATGACAAGAAGAAGTATAAAATGATATTACATTTTTCCTAGTGATGTTCCGATAGTGAGAATCAGGACCAATGCAGATACCACTGTTAAAATAACAATCTAGCCAATAACAATATTTTTAATTCTTATTTTTTGGCATAGTTCTTCATTAAAACCAGTATTTCTTTCAAATACTTTATGTAATTCACCAATTTATTTTGCCAAATAAGAATTCCTTTGTTTTCTTAGTTGGCTGTGGTTTAAGTCGGGAATCAAAAACCAATTCCAGAAGAGAATCAATAACATCTCACTCAAAGAATCGATATTATTAGCCTTTTTACTCATCAATTTCTTTGTCAATTCTTTCCACTTTGTTCTGCATATTTCAAGTCAAGTACCGTACATCATGCTCTAATCAGAGGCAGTCAGCATAAATTACTACAAAGGAGTAAAAAATCATAAAAGACAGGGGCCTGAAGTGGTCAAAATTGTGTTAAAGTTATTGTCAGAAAGATGTTGGAGATATTTAGGAACAGCCAAAAGAAGGGGAGAGAGAAATGTCTTAATACCACTGACTTTTAGTCTGTTTATAAAAATGCTCTATCATGTGGAGGAGACGTGTGGTACATCCTGCAGGGCATATAGAACCCCCAAAAACATGATATGGGCTCTTAAATACATCAAAGACATATAAACCCCCCTTATTTTAATGATTGACATTTAATTTGACCACTTTTCCCAAATGTTGCCAATGTATTTGTGCAATTTGACAATGGGCTGGAGTTTCCCTGATGCTTTTGATAGTTAAATTAACAAATTACCTAATATCAGGTGCCAAGGACTTCTGTTTTTGTACAAAAGCACAGTGTCATTGCAACAGTATTTGAATAAGCAGATAACTGTCTAAATATGTTGATTATCTGTATCTGGTATCTATGAACAATTTGATGTAAATTTACGATACAGACGGGTGTTTTAAACAAAAGATCTACGTTGAAAGTAGCTAAAAATTAGAGCTGGCAAATCTCTTAATATCATAATTAGTGTAATTATAATTAATTTTTTTATCTATTCAAATTCCTTTATTTATTTTTTTTAGTTTATTTTTTATGTTTTCCATTGTTAAATATGCAGATATGTATGCATGTATGCTTTTACATTTACTGAATATGTGAATATGTACTAATATTTGTTTAAGCTAATATGTGTATTATTTAATCCTTGTATTAATCTACGTAACTACTTCTTTCATTACTTACTAACCTATATGCTCTAAATTCTGATTCTTTTATTTATTGTTTTCATAATGCATAAGTTAAATAGTTATTGTCACTTTTGTTTTAGATTACAAATTGATTAATTTGTATTGTATTTTACAGTCTTTGCTCATAAAAAAAGGCAAAATAAAGTATTGGTAAAACAACAAAAATGCCTCGGGAAAACGACCATATTTGCGTTTATATTTAATATACATTAAATCCTTTATTTGGCAAAGAGAGGAAGAATAGTTGTAATAGTTTCTACTCAAGCAGTAAAAGAAGTAAAAGGAGAAACAACCACAGTCACCACTAAGCATGGTCATCGGTTAACTCATTACACCCCTCGATTTTATGAATTATTCGTCCAATAAATGTACTCTGTATCTATACATAAACAGAACTGTATAAATCTGGCATCCATTAAACATTCTGGTAATGCAAACGAGTCCTTCATAACTCAGTTTGAGCTTTGTTATGCAGACAGTCCTGTCCTGTAGGAGGTGTGTTCAGCTAGCTTTAGCTACAGTTAGCATGCTAGCAGAAACTTCTCCTGTTCTTATCTTTATGGAAACTGGTGGGGGCTGTGGGGCGGGAAAACGGTAAGACAAATGGCTCTCTTTAAGTGTAAGATTCAGCGGTAGAGTCGAACAAGTAAAAATGTGAATAGAGAGTAAGTGAGTTACCTTCTGACAGCGTGCAGGCTCTGACAGGCTCAGCCGTAAAGTGTGACGGCTGTATGTTTGTGAAACTGTCGCAAAGCAGTGAAACTCTGGAAGCTGCTTGTGTGCGCGTGGTCCTCCGAGGTACGCGTGAGTGTAAAACCTGAGACATTTGTTTGCTTTATCTTTCTAGTGTTATTGAATTAAGAGGGGAGGATAACTCGGTCTATGGTTATTTGCAGAGTTTTGAGTGTGTTGATAATCCCAGAAAATCAGGCCCAGCAGGTGTTCATATTTATCATTTCACACAATTTAAGTCAGCAATGTTGCTCCTTCTGTGAAAGTGCATAAGACTACGAGAATGGATTAGAGATACCAAAAACAATTTCTTTTCAGTGGCGGATTTTTTTTTTTTTTTAAGTTGGTGGACAAATACAGAATCCTTAAATTTAAAGTCACATTTAAGAGTAAGTCGGAGTCTCAAGAAGAAACAGTCAGAATTCGTAGAAAAAGGTCAGGATTCTGAGATTTGAAGTAATTCTGAGAACAAAGTCGTGATTTTGAGAATAAAGTCAGACTTTTGAGGAAAAAGTCGAGATTGAAATTTGAATTCTGTGAAAATATCAGTGTTCTGTGACAAAGGTAAAAGTTCTTTGAAAAAAAAGGTTAAATTCTGTGATTAATGTAAAGTAAACAATCCTAGTAAAAAGTCTGAAGCTGAGAATAAAGTCAGTATTGTTAGGAATAAGTTGAGATTTAAGTCGCAATTGAAAAAAAGGCGGGACTAAAGTGAGAATACTCAGAGTCAGCTTTTTAGGAAAAAGTCATAGTTTAGAGAATATAGTCAAAATTTTGATTAAAAGGGGAGACTGAAGTCAGAATTCTAAGAAAGAAAGTCAGAGCTCTCACAATAAAGTCAGAATTCTGACTATTGTGAGAATTGTGACTTTTTTCTCAGAAGTCTGACTTTTATTAAAGAATGCTAACTTTGACTTTTTTCTCTGAATTTGACCTTATTCTCAGGAATCTGACTTTTTTCACAGAATTCTGACATTAATCACAGATTTCTTACTTTTATACTGGAATCTGACTTTTTCACATAATTCTGACTTTTCTCAGACTTAAAATAATGTCAACCTCCATTTTTTTTTTTCAGTGGCCTCGATCCTTTTCCGTATGAGGCTACCCTCCTCTTGAATGTTACACCCGTGACTGATAATAACTATAGGCATACCACCATTTTAATAATTTACTTCTAATATACAGAATTCAAGTAGTTTAAATATTTTGCTAATATATTTAAATATTTGACCAAGCTCTTGATTGTTTGGAAATAATGATCTTCTGTATTGAGCTATTTTGATCAACCCTGCCCAGAGATTTATTAGTTTTGCTCCAAGCTGCTAATATTTTATTCATTAACTCATTAGCTAAACATACACCCTTCTTTAATTATTATTGCATTTTGTATATATTTCTCAGACAATACCTCTAAAACTGCTACTTTAAAAAAAAAAAACATTTATGTGACACTTTACAAAATTTTGATCAGAAAATATTTTACAATCATAAAACAAGGCTTGTATTTCTTTGTGTCATGTATTTTACATGCTTTGGTGCCTACTTTGTTTGTTTAATGTGTTTGGCTGCTTTCATGGTGCAGTATTTGTGCATGTCTTTGTTCTTGCTTGAGTCTTCTTCTAGCAGCTGAACATACTTTATTATAAAATACTTTGACTGCTCCTTAGCTCAAAGGGTGTTCTACATTTTTAACCCATTCTTCAGGATTGTAATGACTGTTTTTCTGGTAGTATTATTATTTATTGGTTACAGCAGCTGAGATGACTGCAAGGGCAAAAACAATCAGAAATTGAAGGGATCTCTTTTTCCTCTGGAGGGCGGCAAAGTGCCGGATACTCGATAGAGGTGTGTTCACAAACCTGTGGAGGACACCACAGACTTCTCAGACCATTCCTAAATACATGGTTCTGTGAAGTATGGTGCATTTGGTGCTAGATTTAAGGACACCGCATCAGTTAAACTTTAAGCATTGCTACAATGTGAATGATAATGATAATTTAGTATTCGTGTTATTGTTTTTATCAGTGAGTGTGAGATGCAGAAGCTGGTGTTTTTCCTTACCAAGTAGTTCTACAAAACATGATGATGCAATAAACAAAACTTAACATATATTTGTTTTGAACAATACAAAGTTAACATTAGTGAGTAGTATAAAAAAAACATGACTCTATTTGAAATTAGAAATACAAACCTCAATTTCAATGAAGTTGGGTCATTGTGTAAAATGTAAATAAACACAGAATACAATGATTTGCAAGTCCTTTTTTGACTGATATTCAACTAAATACACTACCACAACAAGATGTGTAAGATTCAAACTGATGGACTTCATTATTTTTTGGAAATATTCACCTATGTTGAATTTAATGCCTGCAACGCCTTTGAAAAGGCTCAGACAGGGACGTGTGTTTCATGGCATAAAACTCTCATGCTGACATTTTAATCATACTAATGAAGTGTATTCATATAGTACTTAAAGTGTTTCCAGTTTACTGCTTTTATTTTCTTTTATCTGCTTTAATATTCTCTGGTTCTCTGAGTTTACACTTTGTCCCTGCCTTCTTGTTTTAATGTTTTTGGAAAAAATTTTGAATGACTTGACTGTTAATGCTCATTTTATTATCCCTGGGTTTGTGTTTTTGTTTTCTCTTTGAAGCAAGTTGAAACTTCTGTTTTTAAGTGTGCTATATAAATTAGATTATGATTATTTTTATTGCGTTACATCACCTTTACTTTTCAACTTGCACTTATGTAGCGACAAGCTGTGTTGACTGAGAGTGGTTTTCCAAAGTGTTCCTGAGCCAATGGGGTAATATCCCTTACAGAATGATCATAGTTTTAATGCACTGCCATCTGAGTGATTGAAGGTCACAGGCATTCAATGTTGATGTTCTGTCTTGAGGGTTCATTACACTCAGGTGTGCCCGATGTAGCAGGTAGAGGGAGGAGGGAAGACAGAGAGCCAGGGAGAGAGAGGACAGACCACCATCAAGGCCACACGTAACAAGCCCGAAAACGAGATAGATCTGAAAATGCTGGCTTTGGGTTTCTGTGTGTACCACAAATACGGATATTTGCAGAAACTATGGCATCATAGTTTCCACTAACAGGCCTGGCATATAAACTATGGCATTTTCAGTGTTTTCATGTGGACCAACACATCACTTGAAATGATGTCGTACATAAAGAGAACATTTCGAAAATGAAAATGTTTTCGTCTCCATTTGGACAGGGCCTTAAACTGTTGGACTATTTGCTCAAGTAGTTGTTTAAAAAGTGGTGACCCTCACCCCATCCTTGCTTTTGAATGACTGAGCCTTTTGGGGATGCTCTATCAATACCCAATCATGACACTCACCTTTTTCCAACTGACCTGTGAAATGTTACAAACAGGTGTTTTTCATGCTCTCCTCAGTTTTCACAGTCTTTGGTTGCCCCTGTCCCAGCTTTTTTGGAACATGTTGGAGGCATTAAAATAAAAATGAGTGAATAGTTGCATTAAAAAAGAATGAATTTTATCAGTTTGAACGTTTGTTGCATATCCATTACCTCCGGAGGTTATGTTTTTGCCGGCATATGTTTGTTTGTTTTTTAGCCAGATTACGCAAAAGCTACTGGACTGATTTTGCAGAAATTTTCAGAAGATTTTGGGAATGGCCCAACTCAAATATGATTCAATTTTGGTGGTGATCCAGATAAACGCCATTAGCAAAGGATCGTTTTTGTTCAGTAACTGTCTAACTAATAATGATATCAACATAATTCAGAGTACTAGGGTTTTCAGGGTCAAGGAATTATATTGTGATGGTAACTTTCTCATTGCTTATAGATGCAACAGCAATATGTGAGCTACCTTGGCGGAGGTTTGTGCTCTCCAAGTGCTTTCTAGTTTGGAACATGTTGAAGGCATCAAATTAAAAAATTGTAAATATTTGCATTAAAAACAATGAATTTTATCAATGTGACCATTGAGTATTTTGTCTTTGTAGTGTTTTCATTTGAATATAGGTCAAAAAAGATTTACAAATAATGGTATTCTGTTTTTATTAATGTTTTACACAATGGCCCAACTTCATTGGAATTTGGATATGTTAATAAAGAAATAGGAGAGAACATCTACATCCACTTTTTTCAATAAATGTTGAGATTCCATTTTTAACCTGTGGATAAAAAAAATCACCAGTGGCCACAGAGACCTCCACATTGTGTTTTCATTGCTGAGCTCTAAATGTTAGTGAGTTAATGCAGTTGCCATGGACAGCCATGTGATGGCAGCTTTTGAACAGCAGACAAGACAGTGCTTTATGATCAGCTCTGGTACCAGCAGTGACTGTGATGTCTGTTTGCACACAAACCATGGCCGCCCTATGTGTGTGAATGTGTGTGTGTGAACGTGTGTGTGTATGTGTGCAAAGATGGAAAGGCACTTTGTTTGATAACATCCAGCACCTCCCTCACACTTCCCCTCTTATCACCCTCATCCTTGATTAAAGAACAAGACAAGCATATCACACATAGCCCGCTAATATGTGCACACACACACACACACACACACACACACACACACACACAAATGATGCAGCTGTGACACATGCACTCAGGACAAGACGGATTGAGCCATGGCTGATGTGAGCACTCTCTCCCAGAATTGCACGGTGGCACATAAAGACGCAGCGAGACGTATTAGCTCGGGCTTGTCAGGCGTCTGCGGGAGCAATGAGGAGCGATGGAAGGAGGAGGAGGAGGAGGAGGAGGAGGAGAAGGGGATGTTGTTGGTGGTGGTAGTGGTGGTGGTGGTGGAGGTAGAGAGGGATGGTTGGGTTGGTATGGTGGGTGGGCAGAGGGGGGGCTTGTTCCCATGGAAACTGTGCAGTCAGCACATCTGTACGTGTTATGCGCTGTCCTCTCTCATCGGCATCCCGCGGCCTCTCCTCACCACAGCTGGACATGACAGTGCTAGGCTCACATGCAAGGAGGCGCACACACTCGCGCACAAGATAGATAAATAAAAATACGCACAAGCTCTGCCCTGACCCTGTTGCCATGGTGACCATAGTGACTGCAACCCATGGGATGTTATGTTAGTATATGAAATAAATGCTTTTTTTACTGTGTTTGAGGAGACATGCAAGAGTTGCTCATAGCACCAAGCAACTGTCCTGCCTTTTCTGTTTCATCACCAGATTTTAATCCCCCTCTTTATTTCTCTTTCCCGCTTCACTCACCTTCTTCTCTCTCTCTCTTTCTTCTTCTTCTCTTTCTCCCCTTTTTTTTTCTTCCTTCTTCTTTCTCTGTCTCTAGCCCCCTCTCCCTCCGAGCATGAGGAGAATCAATATGTTTTCAATTTGCAGCAGAGCCTTCCTCCTCTGCATCCTAATCAGGCTCCACTGGCCCTTTAACGTCCATAGAGGGAGAGAGAGAGAGAGAGTGGTTAAAGACAGACCTCTACCAAAGGACATTTCTAATATGCAGCTTAGATGTTCAGGATCAGTGGAGCATGTGCTAAAGAATAATTTTTCTGCTGTTTCACTGCAGGCTGTACATCATGCCTGTAGAGAGCTCGAGTCCTGACGTCACACATGGGTTATCCACTTCTCCCTAACTTCTCTCACTCATTTTCAGCCTTATTTAGGGTTTACGTCAGGGAGGGGTGACTTTGGTCATCAAGAGAGTCACATTTACATTAATAATACTACCAGAGGCACAAATTGTAACATTTTCTGAACTTTTGGATTATTTTAACTGTTGAATCAACAAAAGAAACAGATAAAGCAAACTTTGATGCTTATAACAATGCTTTAGTCTGTTAGTCTGTTTAGTCTATTAAGCGGAAAAAAATGCACTGTCTAAAGTGTGGAAGGTAGATTCTGTATATTGCACAAGTATATATATATATATATATATATGTATATATATATATATATATATATATATATGTATATATATATATATATATATATATATATATATATATATATATGTATATATATATATATATATATACTATATTGCTCAAAGTATTCACTCAGCCATCCAAATCATTGAATTCAGGTGTATGAGCCACAGGTGTATAGAATCAAGCACCTAGGCATGCAGACTGCTTCTTCAAACATTTGTGAAAGAATGGGTCGCTCTCAAGAGCTCAGTCAATTCCAGCATAGTACCCTGATAGGATGCCACCTGTGCAATAAGTCCAGTCGTGAAATTTCCTCACTATTAAATATTCAACAGTCAACTGTTCATGGTTATAACAGGTGGAAGTGATTGGGAACGACAGCAACTCAGCCAAGAAGTGGTAGGCCATGTAAAATCATAGAGCAGGGTCAGCAGTTGCTGAGGGTCATAGTGCACAGAGGTCGCCAACGCTCTGCAGGGTCAATCGGTACAGACCTCCAAACTTCATGTGACCTCCAGATTAGCTCAAGAACAGTGTGTAGAGAGCTTCATGGAATGGGTTCCCATGACCTAGCAGCTAGAGCCAAGCCTTACATCACCAAGTGCAATGCAAAGCTTTGGATGCAGTGGTGTAAAGCACACCACCACAAGACTCTAGAACAGTGGAGATGTGTTCTCTGGAGTGACCACTCACAATTCTCTGTCTGGCAGTCTGATGGAAGAGTCTGGGTTTGGCAGTTGCCAGGAGAACGATACTTGTCAGAAACTCTTAATGCTTCAGCACACAAGACATTTTGGACAATTTCATGCTCCCAACTTTGTGGGAGCAGTTTGGAGGTGACCCCTTCTTGTTCCAACATGACTGCACACCAGTGCACAAAGCAAGGTCCATAAAGGCAAGGATGAGCGAGTTTAGTGTTGAGGAACTTGGCTGGCCTGCACAGAGTCCTGACCTCAACCCGATAGAACCCATTTAGGATGAATCAGAGCGGAGACTACGAGCCAGGCCTTCTTGCCCAACATCAGTGTCTGACCTCACAAATGTGCTTCTGGAAGAATGTCAAAAATAACAAAAAAAAAAAAAACACTCCTAAACACTGTGGAAACTCCTGCAGAGTTGAAGCTGTCATGGCCACAAAGGGTGGGCCAACACATATTAAACCTCATGGATTAAGAAAGGGATGCCACTCAAGTTTATATGTGTGGGAAGGCAGACAAGCCAATACTTTTGGCAGAATAGTGTATTTATATATATGTACGAACAGAACAGAAAATAATAATAGTGGAAAAGAAATCCTGCGGTCCCCTGAGCTCCTGAGTTGTAAATTTTATGTGTTATCTATGTCTTCTGGAGCCATAAAATAATTATATACACACACATACACTTATGGTAATTATTTGAATGAATGTTCAGTTGCGAGACCTAAATCAGGGCCAAAGTCATGACAAAAACTTCCTGCAGGGGCTGTTTTGTGGCTTCATGTAAGGCGTTTAATTGTTTTTCCATTTGCCCTCTATGGAGCCCCTCCAAAGTGTGAATGCAGCTAAAAGTGCTCTGAAAAGAAACGTATACACAAAACTCTCTTATCTCTTTCCCCTTCCCCCCATAATGCTAATTCACCAGCCCTCCACCTCTTTTTCTGTCTGGCTGTGACTTTGCTGGTGGCGCCGTGAGCTGAGCAGGGGAGGAACTTTCGAAGTAGGCCAGGTTGCAGCAGGTAGCGCAGAGGCATTGAGGCAGACTCAAAGCTTCCCGATGAGAGCGAGAGGAACAGGACACCCCAGCTCTCCCTCAGGCTAAAAGAGGGTGAAGAGAAGAAAAAGAGGGAAGAAAGAGGGGCAGGCAAAGTGTTTGGAAATGTGGAAAAAAGATAGGAATTATGAGGTTAAAAGGAACGTGAAGTAGAGAACGAACAAAGATGGAAGAACATGGGGAGAGAAGAAGAAAAGGGAGCAGTAATTGCTTAAATCAGGCCAAAAAGTGTCTGCAAATCCTGTCCTCATTACTCGTACTCTCACAGCCAATGAAATTTAGGCAGAAATCAGCTCATATTATGTATTCTGCTTTTGCACATATGATTCTTTTCTTACTTTCTGTATGTTCATCTGTGTTGCCTACACTTTAGACAAATCTTTCCCCTCATGAAGAACACACTGACTCCTCAATTCATGACAAGTGACTGAATTGACAAAAGGTGTACAAGTGACAGAACAAATATGCAAAGGGTCGAGAAGAGGGACAGTGGAGGAATTTTTTGTTGTGTAATTAAAAGGACTTTTTAAGTGATGATAGAGTGGAGTAGAGATAATGTCTTTTTGTAAGCCAACTAGGAGGTTAGTGTCACGCTGGTTCTCTCGACTTAAGATCTTTGGGTGTTTTTTTTAACCTTTGTGCCCCCTTTTAAAGGAAGTTACACTTTTTATCCTTAGGTCCCCAAACAGTCCCTTTCATAAAAGTGTAATAAAAATGTAATATGTACTTTTTTTCCTGCTATAACTGTCTTAAATATTTTCAATAACTTCAGACCTAATCATAGATACAAGGATTTTTATTTATTTATTGATAGTTTTTATGTTTTTATGCTGTGCTTGTATGAAGAACCCTCATTTTATCAAAGGGAACACAAAAAATTGCAATCATTTCCACAAAATGAGGTGCAAAGTTGAATATTTGGGATGAAGTTATTATAGCCTTGACAGGGTCAGTAAACTTAGAATAGACATAGATATAATTTTTTTTTATTATTTGATTGAAGAGGTTGCACTGATAATAAGGCCTCTGTCCTTAGTCCTTGCTTGAAGTGGAAGTACTTTCTTACCTGCTTTGTTTAGGACCATCCCATGCCTCGAACTACTCAAAGAACAGAGGAACGAGGACAGAAGACTGTCAACTGTTAACTGATGGATGAGGCTACAATAGACCAGCCTGAGACCACACTGCTGGGCTGCATGTCCGTGCATGTGAATCTTGCAATCTTGTCCTTGATGGCTGTTTCCTGCACATCTGGCAGGCTGCCTGCCAAGGAGGACGGGATCACTCAGGGCTGAGGACTTGAACCACAGCTGGATTGCAGCGGTTGAGAGCCTGACAAAGTGGGCCAGCTGATTTGCACGTTATGGACACACAGCTCAGCCTTGTTTTTTTTAGTTTTACCATCAGCAGTGTGGAGCCCAAAGTGCTCCCACAGAGTGGCTTTTCCTATGTAGTTTCTTGAAGTATACTTCCTGTTGTTAAGGTCAAGAGAGTAATGGATGGGTCACTGCTGATGTATATTTACAGTTTGAGTATGGATTTTTACCCCCCCATGCTGGATATTCAACAATAGAGTATAAGGTGACAGTCCTACTGTTCATGATCAGCTGTTACCATCGTCACAAACAGATGCTGTTTCATGTGACACTACAGAGGGAAAGACCTCTCATGTCTTTTGAATAGAACTCTGTCCTCAAGGTCTGTGTCCTGGACCTCTCATGTGTCCTTAGAGGGAGGGACGAAGACTGAGGAAATGACTAGACTCAATTTACCGGGCTTGGAATTTAGCCTTTATTAAGATCATTTCAGGGCCAGTGTGGATATTTGTGCAAAATTTGTTGAAAATCACTGGTTGTTCTTGAGATATCACAGTCACACTTAAAAGGTGAACATGCAGTTTCTTTCTTTCTTTCGTTCCTTGGTGCAAATAATACATATGTACGCCTGTACACGTCCATTAAATAAATTGACACGTGAGTACATACATACGAGGGCTGATTGATAGGTTGTGAGCCTCATATTTAAGGGTTTGACTTTTGGCAGACATATTGCGTAATTTTTCAACATAATCCCTTTCAGTATCTTTACACTATTGCCAGCGATGTTTAAGGGCCTCAATGCAACTTTTGAAGAAGTCCTTTTCTTGACCGTTCAGAAAGTCCTCCACTGCATGTATGATATCATGACCGAAAGTTGGTACCGGAAATGGCCTTTTTTAATTTTGGAAATAGATAAAAGTCTGAGGGAGCGAGATCAGGCGAACAATTCAAAGCCACAATCTTTAATGGCAGCCATGGCAATGACAGACTTGTGTCAAGTAAAATTGAATCATTCTCTGTTTGAGGACACCATAGTAAAGGCACTCCTACTATACCCTGGATGAAAGGCGACATAGAGGTTATGTTATAAGAAATCAAAGAGCTAATTGCTGCAAGCTGTTTTGAGTGTAACCAGAAATTAAGGGATAAAATGCAATCAGGATACAAGTAACCAATGTATTAAAAAGTTTTTTAATCATTATAAGAAATAATCTAATCATTATGTGAGATGTATTGAGTAAGAGGGAAAGTCCAGGGCATGTCTCAACATGTCCAGATGTCCAGAAAGGGAAGTTGTGACTCAGTTTGGTTAACTGGATGAGAGGAGATGTCTGAATGTTGACCAAAATGAATAATTCAAGTGTTAAAGTGCACATTGTGAACTGATTGGCTAAAAAGAATGAGCTGATATGCAAATAGTGGTGTGAGACACCATAGGTATAAAAAGTAGGAGAACGGAAGAAATCCTTGTTCTTCTACAGGGGCATTTTGTCCATTTTGCAAAAGTCACTGGCCTTGTTTTCTTTAGAGTGCTACTTCTTTGACATAAACTGACCAAATGACACCAGTCTTCCGGTACACAGCCTTAAAAAGTCAGGGAATTGTACAGCTGAAAAAGGACATCCCTGCTTATCTTCTTCAATGCAAGGCTCACAACTTATCAATCAGCCCTCGTATGTTAACACCACAACCAGTTTGAGAAGGAACAGTATGAAGCAAAGAGCTTATCTAGTCCTGCCCCTTCCTTAAACATCAGATCCCATACTGAAATAAAATCATAATTCGATACCAGCTGTAATTATAAATGGTAGCAATATAAATACATGGGTAATAGTCTCATTTTAAAAACTATAGGAAATCATCGAAAGATACGTCTCTTTAAGCACAACCCCATTCTTCATATAAACCTCCTAGACAACAATCAAAACACACTAATAATAAGTAAGAGCTTCAGAAAATATACATATATTTATTTGCTATTTATTATATATACAGTTTATACATTAATATACTTATTTAAATGTACATTACCTTAGTCATAATCATCCATCTCATAACTACCGTATTCATACAGTAAGCTTCTCTGCAGTATATCTGTTCTAAACTACATTTTATGTTATTTAATATAATTTTGCATATGTAAAGTTCATGACCTTGATCTCGAACCTTTGACCTCCTTAATCTTGTAGCTGTAAGTCTTATCCTGAGATGGCTAAACTAATTCAGTAAAAGTGTCAGAACTGAAAATGTCATTATGAAATATCCCATTTTTCGAGTGAATTCCGATTGTATGGTTTGAAAAGTCAACCTAATGTCTGTGTATTGACTCAGGATCTTCTTTTCCTGAGTATTTAGGCACTCTGCAAAAGATACAGCAGGGTATTATGATATTGCTCCATCAATCATAGTGAGGGGAGGGATTTAACCTCTTTTAGGCAAGCATTACCTCATCCAATGAATTCCTTTAGCCTAATAGCATTTCATACTGAGTGAATTAGAGACAAAACTAAATCTTAAGATTCAAGAGGGACCGAAAGAGTGATGCACATGAACTATTTCCAAATGAAAGAGACAAAAGATTTCCAGAAGACGAGGAGAAGAAGCTGCAGATAGAGTGGGAGGAAGAAAGTGAGAGAAAAAATAAAGATAAAGAGGGATGGAGAGAGACAGCCACAGAGAAGAAGAAGAGAGTGAACAGTCTGCCATGTTGGCCGCCCTCCCTCCTCCTCCTCTGGGGTCTAGAGGACATGTTTAACATTCTGCTCTGCTCCTCCTCCTCCCCTCTCATCCAGCCACAGCCTCCAGTCCCTGCTGCACTCTGGTTACTGATGGCAAGAGACGAGAGGAGAGGCGCAGAAAATCCCTGAATCATGACCAGCACCCTGTTGTTGCTGCATTGTTGTCACTATGTCGTATTTGCGTTTGGAACTTTGTTGAGTGGTTGCAGGCTAATAAATGTCTTGCATCACATACATTTTCCCCTGTGCACCAAGAGTCCTAACGTGACACACCAGATAGACTGTTCAATATACACTATTTCACAAGTCCACCTGGGAAAGAGCTCATATACAGTGTTTAGGAATGGGCAGAACCTTTCAAAAGCATATCAGACAGGTAACTGGACAATTATTCCTTCAGTCACATTCATTACAGGCCAATCAGATAGTGTAGTGAAGGACAAAAGTTAAGCCACTTCATAAACTAACTCAGAAAACATGCCAGGAGTGGAGCAAAAAAAAAAAAAGTATCCTCTCTGTAGAGAAGTTTGTAATGTTCTTTGTTTTTCATTTAATAAAGAAATACTGTCCAGACCTCATAAAACTGCTGCTAAAGCTTTTAGCATCTATGCTAATCCCCGTATGGACAAGCACTTCCTGTTGTCGTCTCACTCATAGCTCCCACCTCTTCCTGCTCCAAAGGAAGTTGATTGAGCCGTCCTGCTTTGGGACAAGCACAATCGTTGTAGATTGGAGATTGCCAAGATTGATCTATCTGATTACAAACATTAACTATGGCTGATCCAGCTGCAATGCAAGGTTACAAAAGCCCTGTTGCCCAGGGGTCCCCAACGTTTTTGTACCATGGCCCAGTCTTATGTAATACAATATAGTCACAGACCAGCCTTCTAGGGGGAGTGTGGGACCAACGGCAATGACCAACAATCACACACTTGTACATAGTAGGGCAGTCAGTTTCTGGCATAGGGGTAAAAATTTGTATTCAAACTGTAAATATACATTTGAACATTTTAAGTTATTAGCATGTATGCTTGAAAACCAATTGAGTGTGCCCTTGGAAAAGTGACAGCCCTTCTTCTTACAGTTTGCTTGGGTGTGAAATTTAAATGGTGTGTTTCATGTGAGGATGAGACTGATTTTATTTTGCTGGAATAGTCAGTTTATTTCTAGAACAGTAACATTTGGAGCAACTTTTAACCAATATTTAAAACAATTTTTTGACCATTATTTTCCAGGGCCTGTTTGTTCTTTGGTCCTGGCTCTAGCCTGTCCATCAAAACTACTGCAACTGAAACTGAGGTGCTTGAACTAAGTTGCACCGGTTTCCATAGTAACATGTGAAGTACAGGTAAGGCAACACGGCATAGACAACACAAACAAAGTTTACTGTTAAAATTGTAAACTAACAAATGACTGTCCAGATTCAAAGTTAAATTGTTCCTTTTTTCTTTATACTTGAAGAGAAACTGGTTTTTCAACTCATCATTGCATGCCTTGACCAACAATGGTCCTGAGATTGTTTTTTAAATGCTGAGAACTGGCTGATAACTGATCAACAGCACACCAGCACAGGTTAAGAGTTGTCAAGTTTTTGTTTGTTTTTGCTCAGGCCAGGCTTTCTCAAGACAAGGTGTGGTTTGGTGCAATGGAGAAAAGGTACTTATATCAACCTTTGTTTCCAGGTGAAAAAAAAGTAGCCATGTCTTTAAGTTATTAAAGCATCCCTTGACTGCTGCTATAGCAGAATTCTCGCATAGACTTTTCCCAGTGAGAACACCCTCGAAAATGTTGACATATCCTAACAAAACTATTGGCTTCTGTTTATTTATTTTCACATTTACAAGGTACAAAAGTCTTAAAGGTGGATTGTTAGTAACTATAAAGCAGGGACAAAAAGCCCAGTATGACACTGTTGCATGCATGTTCACACAGTGGCAGGGGAATACATGTATGCAGAGACATTGAAGTACACGGAGCATGTCATCACACAAATGGTGCAGGCAGCTGTAGGCCAATCTGTGGTAAGATGGAGCCTCCCTCATTACATCCAGATCAGACAACTGCTGCAGCAGTTATGGCCTTTCAAAGTTTGAAGTTTTGACATTTAATTAAAGCATCCCCAGCAGGCAACTTAGTGTATTTTCAAGATGCTTGAACACTGCAAAAATCCATAGCTGGATGGATGGATGTTTGAACCACAAGGCTGGACTAACTGCTGCTAGGAATGGGCACCAACAATTGATTGTAGATGATGTTGATGGAAGCCTGAGTGAGGCCAACCATGATGCCAAAACTTTCTGTCAGCTTAATAATGGACCTGAGGGGAAGCTGGTGTGGGTCATTAGCCTCCTGACAAAAAGCAACACAGCAAAGGACTGTCATGTACTAGCCATGCTCTGTATGCCTAAGTAAAATCCAAATTTAAATCAAAACAAACGAGCTATAGATATCCCCCCACAGCAAGGGCAGACACTGATCAAAACATTATTTTTACCAGGCATTAAAATTGTTTATTTTTGTTCCAAAAAATGTATTTCAACATGGGATGTATAAGTGATGTGTAGTGCTTATGTAGCCAGCCTCCGGACCTTTCAGCTTTTTGCATTTCAACATTGGCTTCATTTTTCAACAGTGAAGGCTACCACTTGGTACCAGCTAAGACATCATAAACTTACAAGACAGAGTTACACCACAGCTTTCTGTACTTTATTTTGGAACCTAAAACCTTGCAAAGTTTTTCATATCACTTCCAGCAGGGTAAACTAAACATGCCATGGGACACTGCTTACCTCTGAATGGTCAGAATATTGCTGTGAATCGCAGGTATTGGTACAGATAGGAAATGCCTCCAGTTGTTGGCTCTTTAATTCTGAATGACTTCCCAAACTCGCCTTTGGTTAACTGCATATTTTTTGCTGGTTGCAACCATCTTTGAATCAAAATTGATCTCCTCAAAGGGGCTGGAAGCTCTATCACCTTTGCTTCCTCCTTTGCTGATGTGAAGATGCACTGTAGTTTCGAACAGCCATGCTATGATGGCGTTCCCACCTTAATGGAGTCCATATCATAATGGAAAATGGAGCAGGTAGTATCCAAACCATGCAGAGTCGAGCTGAGTTGAGCAGATGCCACAAATGGAAAAGCACCGTAAACCCCACTTGTAACAGCAATGGGCTTCTGGGTTCGTGGGTATGAACTCACACTTCATGCATCTGCACCACCAGGAATCTTGTGCTCTGCCCTGCTCCTCAATTTCCACAACAATTTCTCCCATCCTTCTTTCTAGCCTTGACTGCAATAGTTCTTCCTCTGTGTACTCTGGTTCATAACGGTCCCTCCATGACTAATGGCATGTTGTCATCACTCGAGTCAATATCACACATTTTTAGAATAGTTTTTGGGTAATTTGTGTTGTTTCTCCTAGAGACCGACGACCTGACCAGCTAATGTTGGAGGGGTACATATCTCCTCCGTCACAGCATGCAAAAATTCCAAACACGGGGCGTTGTTGAGGAAAAGTGAAACGCTGTGAAGACTCTTACTGTTAATTACAAGGCTTTTTGTGGCAACATTGACTGCTTTGTATTGCCTAGCCTCCATACCCAGCTAACTCTATTCAGAGACAAAGCTGCTCTGAGCTTTATTGGCAGTCATAATTACTTGCGCCATGGGCCCCCAGAAACCCCACTTTAAAAACCTGAATTGTCCCTTTAAGTACGAGACTCTTTTCTGTCCTCTGTTCTATAATGCTGTTTGTTTACTGTGGACATCTACACCTGTCTGCTTCCTGCTTTATTTGTGTCTGCTTTTGCAAAAAGTGACAAGCATGAGCATTGTGACCCCGCCTGGGGTGTGAATAAAAGAAAAATGGACAGTTTTAAACTCTTTCAAAGAGCTTTGTTGGACACCAAAGTGCTTAATTCAAAGTCCAACTAGAAGTGCTCCGAGAGCGACAATCCCTGCCAAGGCATTTCCAACACCGTCAGGCGGTTCATTGTCAAAAATGTGGGAAACTGCCCTGTCTTGCACTGGCATCAAAAAAAGAAATCCTGGATCCATATAAAATCTAATCAAGTCTCCCCTTTGCCCTGACCAATATTACCTGAAAATGTCATCAAAATCTATTGAAAATTTATTGAGTTATTAGTGAAACTGTGGAAAACTGCCCTATCTTGCATTTTTAACAAGTCCTTTAAAAATCCTGAATCCTGATATGGATTCTTATCACCACCAAATGTTACCACTTCTTCCTTGTGCCCTGACCAACATTCTCTGAAAATGTCGTCAAAATCCCCTCACTCATCGCTGCTTGTTGTATGCACATGTAGGATGGTCTTCCCTGGCATCTTCTTAATTACAAGGTAATCTAAGGTCTGCTCCCATCATATCTTCATTAGTTAGAGGAGTTCAGGATCTTATAATCTTCAGTCTGGGAATCTCCTCTCATTGTCTGTTCCTAAGGTCCAAACCGAGCAGGGAAAAGGCCTTTAAAAGGATCACCAGATCCAGAATAGTGCCAGGATCCAGACCAAACTAAACACATACATGGAGGTTGTTATCCTGTATGAACACAACACGTTTTGGGAACATCAGTTAATATTGGGATTTTATATGTATTATTGAATGTCGTCAATGGGATTTTCCATTCTAAAGTTCAGTGTTTTTTGTGACATCAATCTGGAGTGGATCAAGATGAAGTTTGCCTTGATGATAGAGACATGGATCCCATATTATCCTGTAAAATTGGAAGCGAATCCATTGAGAAAGGGCAGAGATATGATTTTTTTTTTTTTTTTTTTTTTTAATTTCACCAAATGTTAATCTATGGGATTATTTTAAATTTTGGGATTTTTTTTTAATCCAGACCAATATCTGTATCACCACCAAAATTTAATGGCTTCTTCCTTGGACCAAACTACACCACTGGTAAAATTTTTATATAAATCCTTTTCATAGTTTTTCTGTAATCTTGCTAACAGACGAACAAACAGACCCTGGCCAAAACATAACCTTCTTGGCGGAGGTAAAAAGAGATTTTTCCTGTCAATAGGTTTCTCATCCTGGTTAAATAAAGGTCAAATAAATAAATAAGGTTAACTTGCAGTAATAAACTGCTCATTTTTAATTTAATTATTACCATTGAAATGAATAACATCTATTCAGAAGTGTACAACCATAGTGTGTGTCTCCCTAATAAAAGATTTTAAAGTGCATCTTTTTTAACACCCAGCATAGACAGCTTTGGATTTTGATTCTAAACTGAGCAACTTTTGATATCAGAGGCTGCAAACGTCAGCAAGATATCTTTGGAGAAAGTCAACTTTGGTATCTGGGAATCATACGATGTGAAGCATGAATCGCACCTCCTCTGAGAGTTAGCCTTTGTGCTGTCTAGCCCACAGCTACTGCAGTATGTGTAGGATGTGAAGCTGCATGCATCTGAGGCATCCTAACTCCTCTTATGAGAAAGAATCTTTATGTTGCTTCAGTATGTAATCCTTCTCCTAAGGCAGGCATATGCACTGTAAATACTAAATCAACCATCAGTTAAGGGGGAAGTTTATTTGCACTGAAACAACAGGTGGTAATGTCACTTTACTTTTGGATTAAAGGGATGAGACCATGAAGGCGAGGGGACATTTTTAGTGCTTCACTATTTTCATCCTGTTTTCACACCCTTTATAATTTTCAACAGCCTTTTGTGTGTTTTGGGTGGGCTTATGTCTTTCAAATGTAATGTATTGGACAGTAGACTGAGCTGGAAACTGAGAAGAGAGATAGTGGTGAAGGATATGCAGAAAATGATCAGCAGGGTGGATTTGGACCTGGTGACTCAAGACAACAAGTTTGATGGCACAACCACTAGGATATCAGCCCCCCAGAGACCTTTTATTTAGCAAGCGCACTTGATCTAAACATTCCTGGGATGAATTTAACCTAATACTGTGATTAAAAACGAGCAAAAATGCAGCTTCAAAACTTCCCCACCTTCTAGTAGAGCAGAAAGCATCAACAGTTTCTGTTCTACATGATGCCAGCTGCACTGAGTGTGTATTTGTGTGTGTGCATCTGTCTCTACATCTCCATGAACACACCATGTGGCTCTGGAGCAGCCTATCACAAGAGGGAGACAGTTGCCGTGCTCGTGGATGCAGAGAGGGGAGCTGTCCGTTTCAGCACCACAAAGAGGCAGCAGTAGCAATGGTGCACCATGGTATGAACAGGATGTGGCTGATGAAACACAAACAGGAAACATGAACGGGAACATTTTGACACAAACTTCAGAATAAATTTGAAAGCATTATGAAATCATTTAGGTGAGTACTCACAGAAGAGGCCTACATTTATGGATTACTGACTTTTTAGTGTACTACCTTAAAAAGCAGTGGAGGTCTTCAACTTTTTAGATCAAATTTTTCAAAACACACGCTTAACCATCAGGAATGGGAACAGGTAGAGATTAAGGGGAAGATATTTCTGCAATGGAGGTTTATATAAACAACAAGGTGAAACCTGAAGAGGGAATTTTGGTAGCACTTTATTTACAAGTCACCATATTCAACACTAACTAGCAGCTTATTGGCCAATATTGATGGCTTATTAGTTCCTAGTTATGTATGACCATAACATGCAGTTAGTAGACTATTAAAAGGGATATGCCAACTTTTTTTTCTTTTCATGTCTTGCCTCACTCCTGAGTCCATGACAAGCAGATAGAAACCATTCTTTCAACTGTGCATGCAATAACAAGACGAGACGGGCAAAGCTTGCCCACCACTAATTAGCTTAGCTCAAACACTGGGAGTCACTGGGTAGTGTTAGCCTGTTTCTGCCTACAGTCTTCAGATAAACTCTTCAGCAACTCTAAACGGTCCTGTTTGCTTGTTGTGACTCGTTTTTTACAGTGTTATGTTGCGTTATCTTCTACTATGATCGGATTATCTTCTTCTACACCTAAACAGAGGCTCTTTGTGTTGACCTACTTCCGCGGTGAGAGATGTGACATTCGCGAATGAGTCAAGTCTTTTGAACAGCTCTTTTAAGTGAATGATGAGAACAGTTGTGAGTGAGCCATTCGTTTGCGAGCCATTCCTAAATTTGCGGGCAATTTGCATTTAAGAACGCAAACGAACTGCTTGCTTACAACTGTGAATCGGTTCTCATCGTTTACTCAAAGAGGTGTTCAAAAGACTCGACTCATTCGTGAACGTCACATCTCCAGATCAGACCACTGCAGACGTGCTTGAATGTAGGTCAACAAAACAGAGCCTCTGTTTATGAGTAGAAGAAGATAATAAGAAAATAGTTGAATATTACGTAACATAACTCGGTAAAAAAACGAGTCACAACAAGCTCACAGGATCGTTAAGAGCTGCTGAAGAGTTTATCTGATGACTGTAGGCAGAGGCAGGCTAACTCTAAACATTGACCCCCAGTATTTGAACCAAGCTAATTAGTGGTGGGCGAGCTTTGCCCTTCTCTGTCTTGTTACTGCACGCAGAGTTGAAAGAATGGTGTCACTTTAATTTAAAGGTTCCCATTTATATCCTCCTAATTAGTTCTTACTGGCAATAGTCAAGACGTTTTTTTTATGTGAACTATGATCTTAATTAGCTTTGCTTAGTAAGGCCGGCATAAGTAGGTGGTATCACAAGACTATTTAATTCCCTTAATTACTCTTAGGAAGTTTTAGACTATTCCTATGAAACCAATCACAAACTAGTCAAAGCTGCAGTATGTAGCTTTGTAGAGATTAGAGGCCAAAGGTCAAGGTAAAACAGCTTTGTTGTTTGCCTGTGGAAGCAATATCTCAAGAACTCCTCAAGAGATTCTCATCAAACTTTGCACAAATCTCTGGAAAGATGAAAAGATACAGTGATGGTCGTATTTTGCTTGTAAAAGGCATCATTCTATAAAAGCTTCATGGGAATGCATGATACTTCTGTCTGCTCTTACTTAAGGATGCCCTTAGTAGATTTTTAACATCATGGGTCAGCGGTTAAAGTCTGGGACTTTCACCGTCATCCTTTACTTGTGAAGCACAAATAGACTACTTTTATAAGGTCAAAGGTCAAGGTCATGGAGTGTTCTGGTCATCCTTTGCTTGCAAATGCAGTATCTCAAGGACACTTTCAGGGACTTCTATCAAACTTTGCACATCGGTCCTCTCTCACTTAAAGATGACCTGATAAGATTCACTCAGTTACAGGAACACCAGCGATGCATGTTGCATGTATACATATGTATATGTAAGCATGCTTAAAAAGTTCTGCCCTTCACAGTCACATGGGATGTTGCCCAGATGGACTTTTACATACATGTATATGAATAACGTATGTAACATATTATGTTACATATATCAGCTTTTAACAGCTTTTCTCCTTCATACAGAGAAATTTATCCACACAATGGAAATGCTTGTTTGCTGTTTAGTAAATACCTGCAGAGATGCTGTTCTTATAACACTGAGTCCTTAATTATTAAACAAAAGTAATAAATGAGGGCAGGTGGAGGTGATGGCAGTCACTTTCTATCTTTCCTAATCTTTGGTTGCTGATAGGGATGGGAATTGAAAAGATTGTATTGATACCAATGCCATTATCAATTCTGCTTATTGATCTGATTCTTTAACAATTCTCTTATCAATTCCTGTTAAATTTTTGTGTAAGCAAAAGTTTGATGACGTAGTTTTTCAGTGGTAACAATGTTGAACACATGTCACTCCTGATTTTTAATGCATGTTTCTGTAGTTGCTGGTGTTTTTGCCCACTAAAGCCTCTTTTTGTTGATATTTGAGCCCCAGTTCTGACCACTTCTGCCCCCTTTCTGCCATGATTACACATTTGGCATCTTTATCATTATTCTGCTGACTGCCTCTGATGAGAGTGTGATGTCCTTGATTTATAAGACATGCAAAGCAAAGTGGCAGGAAATGATACGGTCATTAATGGCAAAAAGACTGATGCTATTGATTCATTAATGGAGTTGTTATCGATTCTATTGTTTTTTACTTCTTAATCCTAGTTGCTGGTCATCTTCTCTTGTTTTGTTTTTGCTGAGAGCCATTTTTGCATACTGTGCAACACAACCCCAAACAAGAGTTTATTTTACATTTTTAAATGCAGAGAATGATCCTCAAAAATAAACTGCTGAAAAGTCCTTAAGCAAGGCACCACATGGTGACCATCAACCTCTGACCTCCTTATTGAAGATGAGTCATGAAAAAAGACAACTCTCTGACAGGGATCAATAAGGTGTCACTTTATTGTCATCAGCGGGTTGTTATTTCCAGCAGACTGAGGTGTATTTTAATTTCCTGGTGTGGAGGGTGTGGAGGGGGGATAGGAGGTACACATGATAGAAGGGTTGAGCAGTGAGAGTAAAACACCTGACCCAGCGGTCGACAGCTCAGACGAGTTCAACACAAATAGATAGGCTGGGCTGTAAAGCTCAGTGATCCGTGCGCTGTATGTTTGACACTGTCGTATGTTTCAAACCCCCCTCACCATGCAGAGAGAGCAACGACTCTGACACTGTCACAGCTGCTGGAATGTGTGTTTTGTTGTATGGTTACCAGACAGCACACTGTGCAGAAGACAAAGATTGTTCCTTCAGATTTAAGAAAAATAAACAAAAAATAAATCTAATATGTGTGCTGTCAAAAAACATAGTGGAAAACAAAGTTTGATTTTTGTTTCTCAAGTGAAGGTGATTAAATTAAAATGTTTTTTTTTTTTTCAAAAAATGAAACACCTCCATGTGGTAGAGAACTTCTTTGCACAAGACAGAATGTCTGCAGCATTAAGACTTTTCTACGGAGCCCCTAAGGTGCCACGGAGAAAAAAATAAATAAATTGTGCGCACGAGATAGTAAAACATGCACATGATATATTAAAACGTGCGCACAAAATACTTATTCATGCCGAAATAAAGTTATTTACCACGTTTTGACTCGTCCTTGTCCTTGTCCACTACGGCTTCCCGTAGTGACGTCAGATGTTTACAGACACACACAATGGAGAGAAGAAGTGAGCTTGTTAACTTTTACTTCCACCTTGCTGCTCTTGCCATGAGAGATGGAATAATCCTAAATTGGAGAACTTTGCTGCGCATACTAAAAGACAACAGGCTCAGCCGGCGGAAGGACTACTCAGATTCAGTCAGTGTCCTGACCTGGGATGCACAGGGGGGACTTGTTTGCTGCTACAGAGGCGAAGTTGTAGCTAACTTCGGGGCTAACTTCCTCCACCTTATTCAGCGGGTGGCAGCAAGACAGAAGCTTTGCTTGAGTCTTGAAAGTTGTGCAGCTTTTATTTAAGGTACTGATAAATAGCCTAAGGGACTGTACATACTCTTCACTCCTACATTCACAGGCACAGCTAACGTTGGCTGGTTACGGGGATGCTTCAACCGAGCCCGGCTGTCTTCTTCTTCTTCTTGGTTTTTACCGGCAGGTGACCACAATATAATGGGGCATTACCGCCATCTACTGATGAGCTCGGCTGTCTGTTGCCGTTAGCCTGTATAATTAAATCGAGCGCACGTTTTATCTTAAATGTGCGCATGTTTTAATTTATCGTGTGCACGTTTTACTATCTTGTGCGCACAATTTATATATTTTTTTTCTCCGTGGCACCTTAGAGGCTCTGTACTTTTCCACCTCCCCCTCCCCGTGGCATCAAAAGCTGCCTGAAACAGCTGATCCATGAGAGATGTCCTGCCATTGTTTTGTCTGTAGTTTTAGGCCATTGGCTCAGAATGGCATCCCAGTGCAGGGCAGAGCAGTGTTAATTTTGACAGAACTTTTTACTTTAGTTTTAATTTTAGTTTTTTGCCGAAAATATATTTTAGTTTTAGTCATAATTTAGTCATCTAAATTGTTTTAATTTTAGTCTAGTTTTAGTTTCTGAAATTTCACAACATTTTAGTCGACAAAATCTACTGTAAATTTAGTCGACTAAATTATTAAGTGTAAAATGTAAGGCATTTTTTATGTTTCCTTGACTTTCTGAAGTCATGTTTTACACTTGGATCCTGCCACCATGAAGCTAAGGCAGTTGTGATTGGATGTCCCTCTTAACTCATCCAACCTTTCCACACAACCAAAGTAGCTGTGATTCCTAACTTGTTCCTACTTTCTACATGACCAAATTAGGTCTGATTGGACTTAGTCTCTGTCAAACATTTAAGTCTAGTTTTTATTTGTTGACGAAAATTTAAGTTAATTTAGTTTTAGTTTTTGCCAAAGTACACTTGCTTTTTTAAGTTATAGTCTAGCTTTCGTCAGGAGAAAAAAGGTTGTTGACGAAAACTATGACAAAATAATTAGTTGACAAAATTAACACTGGGGCAGAGATTGAAGAATGAACGCAGAGTTGTTGTCAACATTGCACCAAGCAGCCCTGAACTGGGGAACTTCCCTTAAGGAAATTCAGGGAAAGTTCAGTTATATAACCTATAACCTATATACAACATATAAACGTATATACACCAACTATGTAAGAAAACTAAAAGGTTTTGGAACGTCAGTGATTGTGGACATACTCTAGCAGTCATCAAAAATAAATATATGAACCTGAGTTCAGGCTAATTATGAACTCTTTAAAGGCTCTTTGTTTTCAATGAACAACACAAAATGTCTGTGGCATTAGGACTTTTCTCTTTTGCCTTCTTGATGAATTGACCTACCAGTGTGACATCGTTGTTTTATTGGCAGTTTAGGCCAATCGGTTCTCAGTGGCAAGCCCAGCAGAGAGCAGGGACAGTTGAATGAATACATAGTTGTTGACAACATGGAGTCAAGCAGCACTGAACTATCCAATTACCCCATAGTTCACTGGTTAAGCAGTCAGATTGGACTGGGCCAATGTAAGGGGGGGGGCATAGGGGTGGGAGCCTCAACAAGGCATCTCAGAGAGAGGAGGAGAATATGGCACTATCAAGAGTACAGCAAAACAAGCTCTTTAAAAGAAGAAATGTGTTTGCCATCCAGATCATGATGTCCCGCATGCAACATTTTTTTTTACCACTCATTGATGATCACAAAACAATTAATTATGAATCATATTTCCACTTTGTTCTTTAAAAAATCAACTTTATTTATTACAAATAATTTAGGCAGATGCATGATGAAACTGTTCTCCTCTCATGCCTGTCCCTATTACTCTGTCATACAACAGAGTTTAGCTGCAGGCACCAATAAACTGTTTGGATAAGGTTTTGTGAATGTGAAATGAAAATCACAGTCCAGAGAAATGGGAGAAAAGTTTCTTTATCAATGTTTAAAAACATACATTCAAATGTTGTGCTTCATTGAAAGTCAAAACTGTAACCAAAGAGGGGCATAAAATGTGGGAACATTCAGGTAGTTTCTAAGGGCCCATGACTGACAAGGGCCCCTAAATATATTTAAAATATCATAGATTTTTTTAAATTTTGCAATAGCTTTTTAAAGCTCTCTTCTCACTCCACTAACAAAACACCAGGCTGTTTAGTTTTAAATTGCAAAAACTTATGTTTAATTGGTTAACTTCCATAAAATAAAATTTAGATTAGAAAAAGGGCCCTTTGAACATCTATGTTAGATATTAGTTCCATGTAAGCTCTTTCCTTTCCTCCAAATAGCATAGCAAATATTTGGGTCTTTAGAAAGAAAAGGTAACGGGCAAGAAAAGTGTATAATCTGCAAAAGTTTTGAATCTATTATGGCTTTAAAAGATCAGAACAGTATGAGAACTGATTATTTGATCAAACTAAACTTTTTGAATGCTTAAAATGGTCAAAATGGAAATAAAATCATTTATGGTACATCATTTTATTCACCATGTATTTTATAATTTCAGCTGAAGAGAGTTTTCTCTACTTTTTGAAACTTATCTGTATTTTTAGACAAAAACTTGACTGTCACAAATATGTGGTCCATTGGAAACGTATGTATTGTCATATTTATTAATAAATTTGCCTTCCGAATGCATGTTTGGAGAAACTGCAGAGCTGGTTGGGGTTAGGGCCATATCTGATTTTTCCATGGGGCCCCAAATTGACTGTAACACTTATTAGGAAAGAAAACGGAGTTGTGAAACATTGGGTAGCAATATTTTTCTGAGGCAAATGAGGTAAGAAAAACTGACATAACTTATTGGCTTTTTTAAATAGCTTTTACTTCTACTGTTTGCAAGATGCAGCACAAACGAAGTCACCTTCCTTTACCTTCATTTTACTGGAATAGCCTCAGTAGTTGGTAAATGATATTTTTTTTCTTCCGAATAATCCTCTTATATATTTAGTTGAATAAGATTAAAGACTTTGGCCCATCTTCAGATAAACTGACTTGTTGAAAGGACATTTTTTGCAGTGCGTTTGTTTTTGCGTAAAGTGCTGCTGCTGCGCACGGAACATCTCCCTCTTCCTTCTCCTTTCTCTCCCTCTCTCTCTCTCCTCCTCGCTCCCTCGTTGTGTCGATTTTTTTCATCCTCTGCTCCTAACCATCATCCACCCCCTCCTCCTCCTCTCCACTTCTATCTCAGCCCTGCGAAGACGGAAAAACGAGGAAACCAAGGATTGATGTGTTGCTCGATCGTCTTGAAATTTTATACACATTTCTTTTTTTTCCTCTTGCGCACAAATACCCCCCTCCACACACACACGCGTGACATCTTTGCGCACGAAAACCACAGCGCTTTTGACGATTCCTGATGGTTTTTCGTGTGATGACAGACGAGTAGACGGCTGTGTCTGTGCGTGCGCTCGCTGTGCTCCGTGATATAACCCGCTCGTAAGGGGGATCGTGTGGATGCAGGGGGAAGAGGCTCTGACGCACCGGGAAGCTTCGTTCATCCCTCCGTGTCGTCCTCATTCCTGCGACCGGCTGCATGAGCGCTGATGCACGGCCTCTCCGCCTGGATGCGCCCCTCTCTGCGCGGTGTGCCGTCGGTACCGCTGCCTCTATCCCCCTATAGCAGATTTCCACTGTCGCTGGAGAAAGGTCTAGGGACCACATATGGAAACTGGGGATCAGAATTTTAGGAAAAAGGAAATCTAAGCAGGCTGTCGTTTGATTTTTTTTTTCACTTCTTAATAATTTTTCTCTTCCTTTTGGCTTCCTTTTATTTGGAGAGGGGTTGATCGTCCCTGGTTGGTTTATATTTCCTTCATCTCTCTTAAGGAATGGCTGGTTTTCATGGCAGTCATGGTACTGGCTGATTATTTGCCATTATTTATCATTCTGTCCTTGATTTTGGGGGTGCGCTTCATTCTGCTGGTTTGAATCTCACATCCAACATATTTCCAGCCCTGCCTGTCTGTCTTGCCTGTCTCCCATCATCCTCTTCCCTCAGTATACATGTGGTAGCCTGATCCTTGAGAAATGCCTGTGATGAGCCTCCATAACTCACTGATCCACTGTGTTACATCAAGGTAGTCAGATCTCATCCTAAATTGTGTCATCATCTCTTTGAGGTCTCTGCTTTTATTTCTGCCTTGATTTAAAGAAATCAGGCCGCCAACTGTGTAAGTCCTAACCACCCTCCACCCCCACACCCCGGTGTTTCTTCATGTTTCAGTATGAATTAATTCACACTGTGTGCATGCAGGTGTGAGCGAGTGAAAGTTTGTCTCCATAAGCAAGCTGATGTGTGCGAGCGTGTTCCAGTGTTTGAACCTGAGGATGACAGTGTAGGTTGTATGTGACGGCCTGCGTGGGTAAAAAAAAATATATGAAGCGCTACATGCACATCATTCCATTTATCACCGTTGAAGCTGTGAGGATTGTAATACATGCAGCTGCTTTAGTGAGCCAAATCCAGGCCTGAGAGCGAATCCTCCATCTTCTCATTATCTCGGCCTTTTTCACAGTTTGACATTTAGAGGCCTTCCAACTCGACAAAGTAGGCCTAGATCCCAGACCACGTCTCTGGTGGGATCTGCAAGAAGCTTGTGTTTTTAGGTCAACAGTTTTTCCAGAGCAGGCCAACTTCTTGCCACTTGAGGCCCAGATTTTTAGAAAAAACCTCCTCACCAAAGTCTGTTTGACCCGTCTTTTGGGCCAAACAGTTGTCCCCCCAATCCTACGCCCTCGTCTTAATTTTCACTTGTTTGTTGTCCCACCCCAAAACCAACCATACGATTTCCCCCGAGCTCCCCTAACTCCCCCGCCCCCCCAGCGGCCCCCCGCTACCGTCGTCCGCCCGACACCGCCCACCCCCCGTTTTCCGAGCTGGCGTGGCGACGCAAACTCACAAATATTTACTTCCTGTACATCAAGAGGAAAGGGGGCCCCCCTTTCGTGGAATGCGGCAACATGGGCGTGTTTGACCGCGGAGTTCAGATGCTGCTGACCACGGTAGGGGCCTTCGCCGCCTTCAGCCTTATGACCATTGCCGTGGGGACAGACTACTGGCTGTACTCGCGCGGCGTTTGCAAGATCAAGAGCACCAATGAGAACGAGACCAGCAAGAAGAACGAGGAGGTGATGACGCACTCGGGCCTCTGGAGGACCTGCTGCTTGGAAGGTGAGCCCCAGATGTACTGCCAAGGCCATATATGAGATGTATATATATGTGTATATATATACACATATATATATATATATATATATATATATATATATATACATATATATATATATATATATATATATATATATATATATATATATATATATATATATATATATATATATATATATGTATACACAAAGAAATGCACAGATTCACCAATGACACACAGCGCACTCAGGCATGCAGGCAGATCGATCCCTGCGTGCCCACTCACACATAGACACAGTGTTGCATTTGCACTTACATGCCTACACATACGCTTGTATGCCCACACTACTCTGTATGTACTCTGCATCCACTTCCACACATTCACTCTCCTTAACCTACACACTCCTCTGCTCTATCTATCCATCTATCTATCTATCTATCTATCTATCTATCTATCTGTCTAGCTCTTGATCTATCTTCAACATCAGAACCTTCAGAACTTCAAGTCTCTTTGGTTATTATAATCTCAGTTCTTGTTTCTATCTATGCCTTTACAGAACATGTACTGCTCTCATTTGAGTAAAACTGAATGCAGCTTGATTTGTTCACCCCCAACTAAAATAGACTTTGGTTGCTTCCTTGTCCAGGGTTTTGGTGGAAGGTCTTTCAAGGCCAGTTAGCAGGTGAAAAATGTTTCAGTTTGGTTCAGCATAGCTTGGCACAGTAAACCCTGATCTGGCTTGCATTTCCACAGCCAGCTGTGCCCTGACTGGGTAGACTGCAGTGTGCACAGCAACAGATAGGGTCAGATAAGCACACTTGGCACCCAAACAGAAGGGTGCCAAAGGAAGAGTGGGATATACGGTTCAGTTATTTTGTCGGGTTCTGTCCCATGTCAAACTGAACCAGACTATCTATCTATCTAACTATCTATCTCTCTATCTGTCTATCTATCTATCTATCTATCTATCTATCTATCTATCTATCTATCTATCTATCTATGTCCTTATGCAGAAGTTCAAGTCCTTTTGGTTTGTGCATAAAGTGTCAGCTTTGATCCCATACTTTTACATGTTTGCACCTTTTTCTTTTATATTTTAGCAAAGTGATTATACATTTGCTGAGACTTAACCAGCAATTAATGCATCTTTAATGATAGATGATTTGAATCAAGCCTCCAACAAATTCAGTGCTGCAGGCGTGACATTTTTGTATGCCAAGCAGAATTTTATGAACTCTCAGGTTCTATCAGCAAAACAATGTTCTTTTATGACCTTTTGGATTATTCCAGAAAATAAGCTCTATGACTTAACAATAAGGTTATGACACCTGCTGACTGTCACAAATAAAGACTATTTTTGTATTTGCTGAAACAGAGCACATAACTTAAATTAAAGGTTAACATTACCTAAACATTCCAGGGATGTGTGTGGCTTAGTCTGGTAGTTTGCTCTGTCATTAATAGAAAGGTTGAGGATCAAGGCCCAGCTATCACATTTCGATGTGTCCTTTGGCAGGATGCCTAACCCAAAGTTGTTTCCTCTGCTGCTGTCAGTGGCATGTCAATTTGTTTGAAAGTGCGTGGATGTGTTGGTTAATACTGATGGATAATTTGCATAGAAACTTAGTACCATTAGCAAGTGAGTATTAGAATGAATGGGTGTGAATGGGTTGATGTGACCTGTGGTGTAAAAGTGCTTTGAGATGTCAGATTGGCTAAAAGAGCGCTATACATGCTCAAGTCTGTTTTCCAAACATTCTTTACCCCTTAATTTCAACTATGGTTTGCACCAACAAGTTTACAGAGCCAACGTTTGAGGTGTTGCACCATCTGGGATACTTTCAATGTAGGCATGAGTTATAACTTAAAATATGACACCAACCTCCTGGTAGGTGTAAAGTCCTCCATAAAATACAGTTGCCATGATGTAATGATGTTAGAAGTGGAATAACTTGAAGTATGAAAAGGAGCAGAAGGTCTTAGAGACTCTTTGGTGTCAGCAGAGTGTTCTCTTATCTATCATTTTAACAGATAAAATGCCTTAGAAATATATGACTTTTTTTGCTTATAATTTTTGTTTGCCACCAGCATAGATAATTGCAGCTGTTCATAAAAAAAAACACTATTGAATTATCTCATATTGTTGCCTGTTGTACTGCATGTTTTATATTAATCTGCCTGTTGATTAAGACTGTAAGCTTTAGCTAAGTCTTTATCACTATATTTTGATATAAGTCCCAGACATTTCCGCCATGATATATCAGTTAGTGGCAGTTACCGAGCCGTTAGTCTGCCTCCGATATACAATGCATTTCATTCACCTTGGAATTCAGAGGCAGTACTGTATAAAATACTAAAAAGATATTTTCACTGATTGGACAAATGAAATGTAAACATTAAATTTGTGTCAATATTTTGCTTAGTTTGAATGTTAAACTTGTTAAGCTACTTAAGATGAACTTAAGGTCTCCGTTGTGCAACTGAAGTAAGCTACAACTTACGGTAGAACATAACTAGCTTCAATGTAGAGTTTAGGGGTTTAGCACAGACTATACACCAGAACTTAAGATAGAACTTATACAAAGCCGGTGCGACATGGGCCAGTTTATTTGTGTAGTGTGGGAGGTCGGTGCTGTGCCAAAGCATAGTATACTCCCTTAGCCCTTACCTATGCATAATTAGTACATGATGCTCCCCACTCCTCACAGAAATAACTCTAAACAATCGTTGAGTCCTAGAGGGCTGCATCCTGTTAAAATAACTCAAAATGAGCCATAAGCTCAGTGAAGTTTCAGTCAAACTCTCTCTGTTGCTCTTCATTGTGCTAACTCTGAGGTGCACGTGTTCTAAACCAAATGTGTCGTATTGCAACACCAGGACGTAATCATGCCCAGGCCCTGGTGCAGCTTGAGCACAGGCAACTGGGCCTAGTGTGATCCCACCATAGCCACCTGAAGTCAACATCACCAGTGAGTTTATAAGGTTGCATGATGATGTTTAGGTTAGCGACACTTTGACACAGCAGGTTAGTGTTCACACTCATAGAAGAGTGGGTGCTGGTTTGACTCTACGTGTCGGTCAGGACCTTGAGTTTGTATATTCTCCCTGCTAATTAGGTTGTCTGTCTCTTTATGTTGGCCCTGCGAATGGCTGTCAACTGATCAAGGGTGTACCCCACCTCTCATCCAGTGCCAGCTGGGAGAGGCTTCAGCCCCCACATGACCTGAAAGGGATGGATGGATAGATGTTTGATGTCTTGATTAGCTTTTTAGCTCAGGTTCGGCCACATGCTAGCAACTGCCTTCTTTAAGACATGAAATTGCTTTAAAATTTAAATGTGGGACTTTTTTGTCTTATAAGAAAATCTCTTAGGCTTGTGTTTACTATAGACTCTATTTTGGGCATTAGGCTAAAAAGTTATTAAAAAGAAACCAACATGTTCTTAAACCACTCTCTTAAAAACTCTATCTATCTATCTATCTATCTATCTATCTATCTATCTATCTATCTATCTATCTATCTATTATCCACCCATCCTTCCAACCATCAGAAAATGACTTCATGTTCATATTCTGCAGTTTTTTCACAAACTACAGTCTTTAGTTTCATCATTTTAGAATATGTTTGCCCCATTTGTAACGCTGCCCCTAATTTCAAGAGTAAAGTAAAAGAAAACTTGTGTGAATCTTGTGTGTATCCAATAATGAAAACTGCTCTGCTTCTATATGATTTTGACCAAATGCCACAGAAATACTGCTTAGTTTCCCTCCTGTATGTGGTTTTTGGTGATTGTCTGTTATGTTAAGAGCACAGATTGGCTTTTTAATCATCCCAGCAGAGAGCAGCTCAGCTCACTTAGCAATTCCCCACATTGGATCTCAAAGGATTCCCAGGGTCCAGCTAGGAAGAGCAAACTGTATGGCTGCCACATATGGCCACTATCCAGCTATAGGCCTGTAACTGTTGTTGTTTACACCCTGTTGAAAGGAAACAGAGGATGAACAATGTGGTTGTTTTCATATAGAGTGGAAAAACAGCCAGACGTGAGCAGCTGGTTGCACTGAGATCGATTAACTTGAACAGTGGATTTCTGTTACAGACCTTTCAAATCCGTCTTGATTTTAAATCTTTGCTCATGTCCATGTGGGTAGAAGGAGGTAATCCCCATAATCTTTTCTCTACTCTGTACAACTGTGTACTACTGTGGAGATGCTAGCTACTGCAGATGTCTTCTGTTTGAATTCAGGAACCCCAAACCCCCACAACTTTGATTTTTTGAGTCAGACTTTATCGCTGCTTGTTTAAGAGGTCAAAGAGGTCATATTATGCTTTATAAAGTTCTCTGTCCCCTGAAGTGTGTTCAACATACCCCTCCATGTGATAGAGTACTTCTATGCACAAGACAAAAAGTCACTGGCTTTAGGAATTCTCCCTCTCCCCCTGTTGATAACACAAGTAGCTGCCTGAGATGGCTTGTCCTCTCAGAATGGGCCTAATAATGTGACATCTTGCCATTATTGTTCCTTGACTGGGTGTACCAAGCTCAATGCAGGGCACAGACAGTGGATATAATGCAGAGATGCTGAAAACATGGCACCGGGCGGCAGTGAACTGACCAAAGACCACAGAGCAGGCCAGTCAGACAATTAGAACAAACTTGAGCCAATGAAGGGGAGGGAGCCCTAAAGTAGCAGAAGCTCTACCAGAGCATCTCAGACTGAGAATAGTGGTGGATCAGAGGTACTCAGAATGTGAAAACTTGAAGGTTTTTTTGAAAATGAGTACTTGTGAACATATTCAAGTAGTATCAAAATCAAATATAAGAGCCCTGCTTAAGGCAAAATGTGATCTTTTATACCAGACTGTTCACACCAGCAATCATCTGGCACTTGAAACTTAACCAGAGTTTTTCTACTGTAGAGACCGGGGTCTGAATGAAGTCTCAGGGACTATATTTAACCTCCCAAAAGATCCCTGCTGGTAGGGGTGTGCTTTTCAAACTAAAGAAACCACTGTGTTAAGGCTTAAAGCCCTGAAGATTTTTCTCTGGGCTGCAGTTATTACTTCATCAGAACACACTTTTGGGTGATCTCCAATATGGGGTTGACTTGAATAGTTCAAGCAGGAATAGACAACTTTGGTTTCCAAAAGGGCCAAATTATTTTTGTCCTCATTGTCAACAGGCCAAATTGATGCAATTTGTTGGGTAATAGAAGTTATTAAAGTTAGTGAGTTTAAATTTAATACCATCAATCATACATTTAGACTCTAATGCATGTATGGTGATATGTATTTATTTGAGCTAAATCAGGAATTCAAAACAGTTTCAACAAGTTTTTTCAGTAAAAGTTACAGGGTATACTGATTATTAAAGGTATAATTTACCCACATTTATATTTTACATTTTACAAATGTATAAAGTAATGCAGAAAAAAAAACTTTTTATTAGAAATTAGGCAAATTACGAATATTGCCTCTACTGATGTATCCAAGGCAGATTTCACCACATATTCTCCATGTATATACATTTCTACATATTTTAATTGACTATCGTGCTATACCACAAGAGAATTAGAGGGCTGCATATGGTCTCCTGGCTGCCAATTGCTCACAGCTGGGTTAGAGTATTAAAGTATAAGAGACAGGCCCTAAATAGAAATTAAACATTTCACGTTCTCAGCTCCATTATGGCATACACCTACCCAAACTCTTCTTTTAATATCATGTGCTGCTACTTGTAACTGTGTCTTAAACAAAACTATTGGACCTGAAAATAAGTAAATAATAAATGAATAGGTCAGCAGCGATTTTATAGGGAAATTCTCCTTGAATTGCACATCCATTTTAAAATGGATTTCATGCTATGAAAAAGTCAGGCACTGAAGCTTCAGTTTCACCTGAAGCTTGAATGTGATGTTTTACATTTTCCCCATTTTGTACAGAAGGCCCAAAACAAAAAGTGTCATGCATGTCTACTGTGGAGAACAAAGAATATCTGAAGTGTTTTCAAACACAGGATTTTGAACTGATCTGTGATTAAAAAAAATGGTGTGAATGAACAGCATGCTGTCTTGTCTTGGATCTTGTTCACAACCAAAACCAGTCACCAACATATTTGTAATACCCCACGGCTACAAACAACAATCTCCGTATAATAAATCCACCCAAACAATGATCCCCGGACTAAGTACCTATGTGATACCATTCTTTTTTACATTTTTAATTCAATGCCATCCTCAAGCCCCAGAAGGCCTTTTTTACTTTGCCGTTTCCCTCAAGAATAGCACTATGAGCACGCACACATATGCTGCAGAGGCTGAGGACACACACAGATACTTACACCCTGCCTGTGTGAACTATCCTCAGCCTGAATCACTGAGCAGTCGGCCCCAGATTCACCTGATTCACAGGATGACATAGATACAGTGCATTTGTGGTATTTCTCCCATGATTCACTCTGTTATCTTTTCTGTGATTGCTGCAAGAGGAGAAGCTGTTCGGTCATTTACAGTTACAGAATGTTTTATTAGAGATAGAAAATGAAGGATGAAGTGCAGAGGGAGAAAGAATGTTCCAACGGCCCTTCTTCCTTTACGCCATGCACTGTATATGCTACGAATTTTAGTGAATCAAACAGGACAGAGCATGGAATCAAGTTTGGTTTATTGATGAATCTTCAGACTATATATAGGGTAAGTCTATATAGTTCATTTTCATTTAAGCTGTTGTTCATGTTGGTTTTATAAATACATAGACATCAGGCTAAATTACCTTGAAAGAGTGATTGTAAGAGCCACAGATTGAAATATGCTTATTGACCACAATGTGCAGTCTTACTGGGGTTCTCTTATTCTGTCAAATTATGTTTCCATCTTACAGAGGGGCATTTACATTCACCAGCCTTCTTATTAGCTGTTCAACTGTTAAGTAACGCAAATAGCTAATCAGCCAATCACAGTGCAGCAACTCAATGCACTGAGGCATGGTCAAGACGACCTGCGGACATTCAAACCAAGCATCACAGTGAGGAAGAAAGGTGTAGATGAAATTGGACATGGCATTGTTGTTGGTGCTAGACAGGCTGGTCTGAGTATTTCAGAAACTACTGATTTACTGGAACTTTCAAGCACAACCATCTCTGGGTTTTCAATGATGGTCTGAAAAAGAGAAAATATCCCGTGAGTGGCTGTTTTCTGGGCGAAAAGGCCTGCTGATGTTAGAGGTCGGAGGAGAAACACCAGGACGGTTTGAGATGATAGAAAGGCAACAGTAGATCAAATAAACACCCATAAGAATTAAGGTATCCAGAAGACCATTTCTAAATGTACAACATGTCAAATCTTGAAGTAGATGGGCTACAGCAGCAGAAGAAAATGGTTGCCTTGTCTGTTGAGTCTTAATTTTTTGTGACATTCAAGTGGTAGAGTCAGAATTTGGTGTAAACAACTTGAAAGCATGGATACATCCTGCATTGTATCAATGGTTCAGGCAGATGGTGGTAGTGCATCGGCTTAGGGGTTATTTCCTAGTTACACTTTGGGCCCCCAAGTTCCAACTTAGTGTGTGTGAGTATATCCAACACTGCTGTAGCCCAAATTTTCAAAAATCCTCTCATTTATCTTGTGCAATTTAGAGAGTGTGCTGGGGATAATCTCAATTTTGGTTGTTGTAAATGTAAAACTGACTAATGTTGGATGTCAAGGACATTTATTTTTGTTGCTGTGGTAACAAGCAGGTTTTAATATAGATTGCTGAAAATCACATGACACTTGTGATGCACAGAAGTCAGAGGGAGACAGGAAGTGAAACACGACAGAATCTATGGGAACAGAGGAAAGTGACGTCAACTCTACCTGCACTTTGTGTCATCAGTGTTGTATATACCCTGGATATGATCCCTGAAGTATATGGAAGAGTGAATTTTCCCACGACATTAACAATTAACATGATTTGAGGCATTTAAAGTCACGGTGTTCTCAATCCTGCCAACTGTAAAGCTCAGCTCAGACCAAAGATTCTTGAGGAGACGGATTGAAACTTGAGTCTGCAGTGGGTCAAAATTTAAGCAAGTGCAGTTAATCATACTCTGATGGAGTCAAATCTCTGAAAATTGACTCAGGAGTTGTTGTAGGAAACAAGCATAAAACGAATGTTTTTGTATATCAAGTCCTTAAGTGTCCTTAAGGGACACTTGTAGAATCAACCATTTGTCTCCCATTTTTGGACAAGTACAAACAGATGCCACGAGCCCATGTTGTGAAAACTGCAGTGCAAATGTTGTTTTTTTTAATATATGTGCCCTAACTAATCATGGTATCTTTATTTCAGCTTATATTTCCTATTCATATGCAGTAATTAATTACAGAAATGTGCAATTTTTTCAGCTTTAGTATAGAGTTACACTTAAGGAGTTAACAAATATACTCTGAGAATGCATTCCTCCAAAAACACTTAAAAGGAGTCAGTGGGTACACTCGACAAGAGTGGAAGTAACAACTCTCAAAAAAGAGTGAAAAAAACACTCTGTGGTGTGGACCCATACAGACACTTAAGAAGTGTTAATATTAACTTCGACAGTGTTAGTTTGTCTGTGCAGATTTTGATGTGTATGCTTCACTTTTCACTTATCTTGTTGCTTCTTAGTGTATGACCCTATTAAGGACAGTGATAGTGATTTTCTGGATCAAGCTTCGATTCTACTCCTGTCACAAAAGGACAAACACAAAAAGAATTCCTAAAATCAAGCAGTTATAACCAAAATTAACTTTTTTTACTCAAGTACTCACAGCTCCTATCAAAAAACAAAAATACATTTATTTAATGGAGCATCAGTAAAATGTCTCCTGTTTTATCACATAAATCTTTTCCCCCTAGATTTCTACTGGCCTTTTTCCTTAACATTGTCATTTTAAAATGCAAATTTGACTTAACTGTTGGCCCCTTACAGGGATAATTCAGGTTTTTTTGAAGTGGGGTTGTGTGAGGAGCATGGCATGAGCCTGACCGTGTGCTACAGTGTCACAGCTCAGTTACCCATGCTAATGCTTAACATTGCTGTACATGGTGCCAAGCATTTTGCGTAATTAAAAGAATTGTGGAAGAAAACAAGCCACAAAATAGCAAAGGGTCATCACATGTTTACATCTGCTTGATTTCCCACCAAACCGCTGCTTTGAATAGGCACGTTTTTGAGACACAACCCCACTTCAAAAACACTTGAAATATCCCTTTAATTTTGAAATGTGTATTGCCATTTGAAGACCAGACTAAAAGTCAGGATGCCAGCAAATATAACAGAATAAAAAGGAGGGAGCCAGTTAGAGGATACTCCAAAAATAAGCAGTTTGAAGCTGGGCAAAGGAGGTAGGCACCAGCACTTCTGATCCAGAGCACAGGTTTACATAACTGAATCACATTTGGAAAGGGCCCCTTATAGGTCATTCAGGGGCCTAGCTATTTCTTTGTGCAAACCAGCTAATAACATTTAAATATGATACATGATTCAGGTTTTTATCACAAATATGGGGTGCTTTATATTAATGTCAGAATGCCTTAAAAGGAACTGTAAATGCATCATAAAAGAAGCATTCCTGCTTAAGTCGTGACGTGAAACAACACGCTGCTGCTGAGTCAAAACTCTTTCTATAGCTTGATGTGTGTCATAATAAGCACCTACTTGTTACTCATGCATTGTGCGTGTGTTTGTGTGGGTGTCTTTGTTTCTTTTTTGCACATATGCATGTTATTCAGTTACGGTGTTGACGCTCTCTCCTGCTGTGACCTCACATTGTCACATTGGTTGAGCAACACAACCTAATCCTGTCACACAGCTGTGCCGTCGCCAGGCCTCTCTGTGACAATAAGATCTAACATAACAGCAAGTGTAAAAGGCTCCTCACCTTACACCACAGGGCTGCTTTTAGCTGCAGTGCTATGTTTTTAACCTTGCACTCTGAGACACAGAGATGTAATGGAGCACTGAGATCTTATAACATGAACACTAAATTGCCAGATCTGACATTACAGAAAACTGAGCAGAGTTTAAGTAAAGCACATGGCATTTAAATGTTGGATTTGAGTTGGATACAACTTCAGTTTAATTCCAGGCCACTTATATCCCTTGAATTTGCTTTTAAAAAAAACAAAAAAAACCCCGACTGGAACGCTTAATGGCATAAATTCCACTTTTAACTCCTGACAAAGTCCCAAGTATTGTTTTAAAATACCAACTGTTCCAGAAAATTGTTTTAATACTCTTGGCAAATTTCAGTTTATGGATTCGTGAATCATTTAAGGTCGTAAGTGGATAAAAATCTCCAGGATCCAGACCTCTTCATAGTCAGGCTTTTGATTTTTTGCTGCTTTATTGGAGATCCAAAAATTATAAAAGACAGTTAGCTGTTCAACCATAAATTAGAGCTGTCCCCTTGTACTCGATATTCAAATATCTGTTCAAGCATGGGGGTAAAAATCCGACTTGCACTTCAAATATTTATTCCATTGTATATTAGAGTACTGGAGTAGTGAACCACCTGATCCAACAGAGGGCATGCCCATGTAAACACTTTGGGCTCCACACCACTGATGGCAAAATACTAAACAAGACTAAGTTCTGTGTCAGATATGTGCAAAGCAGCTGGTCCACTCCTCGACCACGACTAATCCACAGGACCAGAATCCAGGGCACCTTGTCAAGTGTTTAGTCCCATGAATATCTCCAGTTTCAAGTTTGTGTTTTGGGAAAAATGGCAGTCCTACTTCAAATAGTGAAAATAATATTAGAGTGGTGCAGGACTGATATGTTTTTGTAGGCTAACCCAGAAGTTAACATTGTGCTGACTCCCTCTTCTCAAAGCCCAGGGTTTTTTTCAGTGTTCTTGGATAATTGCTGATGTTTAGTTCTCTAGTAAACAATAGGTTGTGTAACTGACATGTGTTTTTTATCATAATAATTGTCCTAAATAGATGCAAGTTTCATGATTTCTTAAGCTTAAGCACAATCGGTTGGTGTAAAAAGCTGCTATGGTGCTACAACACTGCAGTTCAACCTAGAGGCAGCTACCATACTACCAGTATATGTCGTCATGATATATCCTTTTGTTTGTGAATTTCCACCTTATCCAATGACCTGATCAAGTTAGTGCCCACGGCTGTGGCTATGTGTATGTGTCATATTAAAAACAATCTGAAATGATTGCATTAGGGTGCCTGGCCATTTTTGTAGTCCTTGTTAGCATATCGTTAGTAACCATTCTTCTAAAAATGCTTTACAGTTCAAAAGCGAGGTTATTTCTGATGCATTTTATGCTGCAAAATGTAACGCTCCAGTCTTGTTTGAATGTGTTCATCAGCGCGGTAGGGAGACATCCCAACCGTGGCTCCTCCACCTCGAGATGTTCCGGGGATAATGGAGCGAAACATTGATGAAGGGTGGCCCCCGGCTGATGACCCTGCAGTCTGTATAATGGCACCGTCGGAGGTGCGACAGGCAGAAATGCCAGGCAGGAAAAACCACCACCTGTGCTTACATCTTAATTCAAGTATAATCCAAAAAGCAACTTTAAAATCCCAACGACTTTGGTACGTCAGACCTAAAAGTGCTAAATGCTAACTCACTTCTACATTTTTGGAGTATTTCCTGCACCATCGATTGGTTGCTAGGTCTATGTACCTTGTACAGTCCAAGGTCCTCTCCTAGAGCTGGGTATTTCCAGCAACCTCACAATACAATTCACATCTCAATACAGGTGGCTCCAAACTAAATAAAACAACTGCTGATGAGTTGAGGCCTAAATGTGTAGTGACCCCCAGTCACCCCACCTGCCTGCAGTGTTTACTGTGGTTTGAATTGAGGACTCTTCAGTTAAAAACTACTCTACATTCGGTGCACGTGCTAAACCAATGAACAGCATTTCTGTTTTGTGGAAAAACTTTGCAGAGACAGTCACACGGCAGCAACTCAGTGCATTTAGTCATGCATGCAGACATGGTGAAGATATTCTGCTTATGTTCAACCCAAGCATCAGATTAGGGAAGAGGGGTAACTGAAGTGACTTTGACTGCGGCATGGTTGTTGGAATCAGGACGGGCTGGTCTGAGATTTTCACACACAACCATCTCTAGCATTAACAGAGAATGGTCATAAAAGATAAAGTATCCAATGAAGGGGAGGTCGCTGAACTTGTTGACCTTGTTGATGTCAAAGGTCAGAGGAGAGTTCTCAGAGTGGTTCAAGATGACAGACGGCAACTATCTTTTCTAACACCCCATTACAACAAAGATGTGCAGAAGACAATTTCTGAAAACACATGTTGAATCTTGAAGCAGATGAGCTACAGTAGCAGTGGAGTACACCGGGGTGCCTCTCCTGTCAGCTTAGGACAGGAAACTGAGGCTTCACTTTGCATAGGCCCCCCAAAATTGGTCAAAAGAAGATTTGAAAGTGTTATCAGGTCAGTTGGTTCCCATTTCATTGAGATGGTAAGGTTGGAGGTGGCGTGAACAGCATGAAAGCATAGGTCCAATCTGCTTGCTGTCAACAAATTGGGCTGCTGCAATGATATGAGGGATATTTACCTGGCACACTTTGGGCATTGTTTCAGTGCCACAGCGTCCCTTTATGCCCACCGTATACCAATCCTCTGAAGGCTGGGGTGTTTTTGAAGCCAAACCTCACTCAGTGTACTGCAGTTTTGCGTGTATGCATTGTTTTTTGCTTGGATATAACACATTTAACCAGCTTCACTATGTATTAAATCGCGACCTCATTTTTATGCTGCATCTCTACTATGCCATAAACAGGCTGTATCCTACATGGCAGTCTCTTTTTCCTGCAAAACTGGTGTCCTGGTTAACCATGGACGTACACTAACCTGCCAGATGCACTCTCTTTGCTGATGTAGTAGCTCACATTAATCTTACTCTTTTATAAGAAGTCACACAGTTGCAACAGTCTTTTCATGTTGTTGTAACACAACATCAATACACCAGTCAAGCTCTCTTAGAGTAAAGCTTTTAACCAGAACAGTAACAGAAGATATACCTGTTTATATTTGCTCCCATCAGTTGCACATTTGCAATGATGCTTCTCCCTCTTTGTTAGAGGCCTTCCCCCCGGGCTGCATCTCTTACCCGGTGACCTTATGTGGAGTGAAAAGGTCAGGCAGTGGGCTTCCAGGGCTGAGGCGAGGATTACTTGGCTATTCTTTTTGTTTGAGTCAGTGTCTCAGTGGAAGAAAAGAAAATGGTGTCCAGGCGATTCTGTCACATCTTCCAGCCTGTGGCAAACCCTGCAGGCTTCCTTAAGCAAGGCTTTGAACTAAAGTGGAGTATGATTTGCTAAAGATCCACATGTATGTCAAAAGGTATAATCACAATGGTTGAGTTATATAAAAACAATATTAACATTGCCATGAAGATATGAGTTGTTCAGACTAAATGTGGCTTTTGAACCATTTTCGTACTGTGGCCATTGTTGAATGGGTGTGTCAGCAAATTCAGGACATTACGTTCAAGCCTCAAATAAACAACAGATCACATCCCTCTGAGTTGTGTAAGGTTTTTGTTCCTGTTTTTAGTGTTTCAGGAGTATTCTTATTCATTCAGCAATGCTATTTAGCTAATATTCTCGCACACTTTCATCATCTGATGTCACTGTCATTAATTCTAGTTATCAGATATACATATTGCTTTGTCATATTTTGCACATGCTCACCTGTCCAGGGTTTAAAGCGTTTCAAATGACAGAAGTAATTTTTTAGCAATCAGCCTCCTCAGCAATTAGCAGACAAAAATAAGACGAATGAAAAAATGCCAAAATCTTGTCATTGATTTGAAATGAAGAAACAGTGTTGTATCTGCTACAATGGACATTACTCTCCACTTGTTAAGATGATCCTTTGCAACTTTGTTTTTTAAGCAAGTGATTGCTTATGTCACAACCAGAGCCAGAAAATCATTACAAAATGTTAATAGAAATGTATCTACAAATTTGGACTGTTTCTTAATTAAATGTTTCCTGAGCTGCTACACTAGTGTGGTCTGAAATCATGACTCCACATCTAAAGGCCCTTACACACCAAGGACGCTACAAATAAAAGCACAAAATAGCAAATACTTCAGCGGCAATCTTTTTGGGGGGTTTCAAATATATTTATTAGAGCATATTAGGATTATATACAGTGTACAGAGCCGAATAATGTACAGTGTAAGAACTGTAGTAAGAGCCCATAGCTTACAACCTGCACACTTTTATTCATGTTAACATCAAAACATAAAGAATCACAAAAACAAGACTAAACCACATCCTTTAACAATGACCACAGAATGTGGACAAATACAAAAAACATTAAAACAGACAGTAAAATGAATCGATAAATTAAATTAAACAAAATAACAAATGAAGGATTATCCATCTCACCAACCCCCTAACCATCTCTTACAGCAAAGTCATCACCAACTGGTTGAGGACAATTGAGCCTAGAGGTCGTTGATGTGAAATACTGCAGAAAAGGCAACCATATTTTATCAAAATGTGCAAGCTCATCCAAAGGGATCTATCTTGTCTTTTCTAGGTTGAGAGTTTTTGTAAGTTCATTAAGCCAAACCTTTAAACGAGGAGGCTCTTTCTGCTTTCAGTGGCTGTAGGGGCTTTTTGGCAATGTTAAGACTGGACATGAGGCATTGATTGACTTTGTTTAATGTTGTGAAGTTGTCTGAAACTCCTGGAATGATAATAGATGGATTAGGGGTGAGTTGGATTTTAAGCATTTTAAACATCATATTGATTTCAGAGGCAATTTTTTGGATTTTTCACGCAAATTATTTGCACCTAATTCTTTTTTTTTTTTTTTTAATCCATAGCTAGTCAGTGTAAACTATAACACACTGACACTGGTATGCTGTAGAGCAAAACGGTCGCTTTTATTTTTTCAGAAGAGGGTCAATTTTTCTAAAGTTTCTTGTCCGGTAAGCCATCTGACCAATGAAACACCTATTCTTGACAGGCATGTTACAGCCAGTTTAAAAATTCACCAAGGTGGCCTGCTTTATTGTTGGCTTGTAGAATGGTGTATGGAGGACAATAGTGTTGGAACTGCTTCTTAAGCAGCTGTCGTACAGTTTTAGCTCCTAAATTAAACACTCTGGAACTCACCAATCTCTACTCTTTGTAACAGAATCATATTGACCTGTTTAGTTTCTGTACAATAGAATGAGCTCTGGGTCATAGCCATTAGATATTGAGTCTGTTTTTACTTCTGATTATTTTCAGAACTTACACAATATACATGCAAATATGTGTTGATCTGAATATGAAAAGAAAGGTGTGTCAAAATTTCCACATAGTCAGCCTACAAATTGCCATTACATGCTGCAGTTTTCAGGCTTTTAACAACAGGTTGTATTTCCTGCCTGGTGTTAATTTGCTGTAGGCATCAATATTATTTCCCCTACAGATGAAGCTGCTTCAATTTTCCCCCCTCCAACCAGATGCCTGCTGAGTTCCAGCCGATTACCAGCCAACACCCAGGAGATAGGAGTGCACAAATTCTGCCATAAATAAGCCCATTTGATGGTGCTTCCCTCACAAGAACACATCCAGTGGGCTTGTTCTTATTGTTAACTCGTCACTACTGTTCTGTCATGCCATTGCGAGGTATCTCATTACAGTCATGATCATGGGCAGGTCCGGGCATGTTCCAGTCATGGACCAGTCAAGGCTCAGTCGTGAAAGGTGGGCAAAATTAAAGTGGCTCCATCTGTATCTCTGCTGTATGTTGAAATGATCTGGAAACTCTGAGCACTTGTTTTGTTGTGTTGGGTCAGTCTCCTTGGTGGAGACTTATGTGGAATTGAAGCAGCTTCTGCTGAAAAAAAGCTCTCTGCATATTTGCAGGGAACCATCGCAGGGCTGTGCAACTCAACTGACTGAGGAGAGTGGGCGCAATTTGCTGATGTTGACTGTGGAAATTTGGGGTAAAGACCTTAAAGAAACTGCAACAGGGCAGGCAACGGATATCATGCTCCTGTCTCTGGACACCTTTCTCACAGAAGCAGTGAGGCTAATAATTATTTTGGTCTGGTAAAAAAGTATTTTTGATCTTTTGTTTGGCCATGAAATATCAGGTATGCATGTTCTTTTTATCCAGCACTTAGAACGTGTCCTCCTCTCTCTGATTAGCCTGTTTTTATTTGGAAATCACCACAAAAGAAAGCAACAAGTTTCACGTCACTGCTTTTTCAAGCTCTGTTTTGCTTTGGTGCAGGTGTGTTACACGCTACCTGTGACTGTTTTACGTAATCACACAAAAAGAGGGGGTCATAGGAAAAGGAAAAATCACTGCTGCAATTTTGGAGCTGCTCAATCAGTGAGATTTTTTGAGGACAAACTGTGTTCATTTTTCCAAAACAGAGTACATGAAATCTTGGCAGAGGTTGCAAAATTGTGTCAAATCAACGACACATTTTTGTCGATGTGAATTCAAGCCACGCCAACTCGCTCCATGTGATATGCTTATTTTCCCCGCTAAGTGGCTTTACTTTTCACACTCTAAGCTCGCTCTGTGTCCTTGGCACTGGAGATTTGAAATGGTTAAGAGCAGAGAGAGGGATCCAGCTCGCTCTGTGTGCATCGCCTTCAGAGCTACAGTTGCTTTAAAGCTGCGTGGTGCAGAGAAAAGAAAGAAAGAGAGAGAGAAATTGGGAGGTGTTGAGAAAGCGAAGGAGAAAAAAAATGATAAAAAAGAACAAGAGAAAGAGCAGGCAGCCCTGGTTTTCTGTCACACCCCCTCAGGCATCCTGTGCTATCTTTAACACACAGGCCTACGTTCTATCTAACCTATCTTGCCCTGGCTTTTAACATAATACGTCACAGTGCATGCTTTTATTTTAATGCTCGGTACATCATGTGCATTATTTGCAGATACCAGTGACTGACTGACTCCACTGTGACGCTCTGTCATCACAGCGACACGTTAGCATCGCAAAACCGAGGAAGATCACACATGACATTTTCACGCTGAGCCTTGAGTTATATGTTGCAGATTTGATTATGCTTGTGCTTTCATGCTTGGGCCTTTAAATAAATGTACTGGTGTCTGAGTGTGTGTGTGAATGTGCGAGAGGGAGAGATGTAGAGGCAGGCTGTGTCAGAATTGGAGTGCATTACGGCGATGACATTAATTATGCTAATAGCCATCAGCTCCGTTAGCTTCGCCGTGCTGATCATCAACAGGGCCTCTCCACTCTGCCTCTTTATCTAAAGCTGTGGAGAGTGATACATCAGGACGGGGAGTAACAAATTACATGAATCATGAAATATAGGCCCAAAAAACTGTGCCGAGCCCTTATCTAAAGCTCCAGTTAGCACTTTAGTGGATAGTGGGCACAAATGTCATGTAATCTCATCAGCAGAGCCCTGTAGTTGTAAAGAAAATCATGATTATTTGTCAGACAGTAGGTGCACACTGGGACGTGCAGATACTTGACTGAAAATAACTGGCACTGCTGCCTTATCTGGAGTTTCATTATGAAATGAGATTTGATTAAGTCAGAAACTGTCTGATTATGTGCGATCTGGGATCTGAAGGCTGGCAAACGGGAAATATTTAATTTTGATTATTAAAATACAGACAAATTAAATGATGATTAGAAAAAAAGTTATTTTAACAGTCTCAAAGCTATATTTCAAGGACAAACAATTCCTCACCATTTCATCATTTAATGGTGTTTACATGTTCTCTTCATTAAAATTAGTTCAGTTTGTGACATTTGCAAAAAGGGCAAGACTTGTTTTCAGAGTTATGTATTTTTTTTTCTTTGATAGGGAAAAAAATATTAGAATCAGAAAAGGAGATTCGGATGAAAAAAATCAAGGCCCTAATAAGGTTTAATGGATAAATGTTAGGCTTCAGGGATAAATGTATGGGTTTAGGGGGAAAAACATGAGAATAGAGATAAGTAATTGTTAATGGGCTGATGTCAGGGTTTAGGGAAGAAGGTATGGGTTTGGCAATAAAAGTATGAGTTAGGGCAAGTTTATGGTTTCTGATGGGGGGGTAGGGTTTAGGGGTGTAGAGGGATAAGGCTGAGGACTTAGGGTCGAAGGTTTAGGGATTTTGGATGAAAGGTAGACCAAAGCAAGGGTAGAGGGATGTGGATAAGGGTTGAGAGACACCTGTTATAAAGGTAAGGGTTAAGGAATTAATGGAGGGGCCTGGGGATGAAAGTGAGGGTGGTGGCATGAGGGTAAGGGTTGAGGGATAGACAGTAGTATTTAGGGATTAAGTTAAGCATTTAGGGGGAAAAGGTATAAGAAGAGAAATAAGCATAAGGGTTTAGGGGTAAAAGTTAGGGTTAAGAAATGCATGTTAGGGTATTGGCATAAAATTTTGAGTAGAGGAAGGGGGGTAAGGGTTGAGGAATGAAGGTAGAGTTTAGGGATAAAAAGGTTTCACAATAAAAGTAAGAGGAGAGGTACAAAGGAAATGTATTAGGACCAACAATAAGAGTTTCTGTAGGATGTAGGGATCAAGTAAGGGTCGAGGGATATGGATGAGGGTTGAGGGACAATTGTTGCAAAGGTAAGGATTAAGGAATAAATGGTGTGGCCTGGACATAAAAATAAGTGTGGTGGCATGAGGGTAAGGGTTTCAGGATAAAAATATGTGTAGAAGAATGAGGGTTAGGGTTGATAGACAAAGGTATGGATTTAGGCGTAAAATGATTTGGAGTCAAAGTAAGAAGAGAGGAATAAGGATAAGGACTCCTAGATGAGGACAATGGTTCTTAGATTAGGGGAGTGGTTTAGGGATTGAAGTAAAGGTAGAGGGGTCAGGGTGAGAGCTCAGGGATTAAAGTAAGGGTTTTTGGATGAGAGGCAGGCTTTAGGGATCAAAGTAGGGGTAGAAGAATAAGGGTAAGGGATTTGAGATGTAGATAAGGGTTTTTGGTAGGGTTTAGGGATCAAAGTAAAGGTAGAGGGATAAGGGTAAGGGCTAAGGAACAAATGTAATGAAGGTGAGGGTTAAGGGATGAAGGGTAGGATGTAGGGGGTAACTGGAATGTTAGTTTTAAAAGTAAGGGTTTAGGAATAAGTGTAAGGGCTTTGAGGTGTAAATAAACATTTTTGGATGAAAGGTAGTGTTCAGGGATCAAAGTAAGGGTAGAGGAATAAGGTTAAGGGATGAAGCATAAATGGTTCAAACTCAAAAAGAATAAGATTTGAATAATAACCCTAATAATCTTCAAAGAATTGCACCATTTACTGCCACTCACTCACTCAAAAGAAGACTCTTCTTCTTACACATAAAATATTTACATCTCACTTGATGGAAATGCATATTAATGACCATTTGAAGGTGAACTCCATTACTTGAGTTAAATTTTTGATTTGGCTCACAATGAAAGTGAAAAGTGAATATGCTGTCCAGAGATATATGACATCCCAAGTCCAGCTTTTAGGGAGCAAAGTCAAAGTCAGAGTGTCTTCATTAAAATGCTACAGGATGTAACAAGCTATTTATGATGTGTGATGGAGGAGTGCTGGGAGAGGAAATAAGAGTCATTGTTCTGCCTCTGTGCTGAGGCTGGCAAACAGTCAGCATCCAGCAGCGCTCTGTGGGCGGCCTGTTGTTGATACTGTAATAGAAGTGACTGACAGGTCACAGCAGCTGTCAAACTTCAGCCGTCAATGTGCTGCAAACACACGGCTCCTCTAGATTCTCCTTAACAAAGCGATCAAAATCTTTTTGATATTATTTTTAGCTTCACTACTTTTTTTAAATGACAGCACAAGTTTTGTTTCGTGGAAATTTTTAACATGTGGTTGTTGTAGAAGAGGAATTTAAGAAAGGGAAAACAGGAGGCATACTCTGAATATTGTTTGAAACAAAATGTATTGCTCCATATCTGCAGTGTTGCAGTCAAAGAATCATGGTGGACATGCTTAAACGAGCCAAAAGTGATTTTTGACATCTCTCCTGCAAAGCAACACAGCATCAACCTGATTCAATGTAGCCAGACAGAGCCATCTTTCCAAGCTCCAAGCTACAATGATTTAGCATTATTCAAGCTCCGTTTACCTCTTCAGTGTGTTTTCATTAAGTGATCTATTTTTAAAACTGTGGTGCATATCTTAATACAGTTACCATCAATATAAGCCAATTCTTAAAATAAAGATAAATTTTCATTTGGCACCTCTGTTTTCTCCATTCACTTTGTAAAACTGTGAATCTAGTCAGTACAAGTATACATGGTCATTACAGCAGGGAGGCTCTGCATGATGAGAGCTGTTTTTCTGTGTGTACTTCAGTTCATGCAAGTATCCCAGATTTTCCTAAGTATTCAGCTGTTATCTTAGCTGCAAAAGTTGCCCATTCTTTGTGTAAGAAGTAGTTGTTTCCTCTTGTGAAGACTGTAGATTTTAGCTGGTTGGCTTAGTAGCTTGTAAACGGAAAAGTAAGTTGTTGCGGGTGACTTGCATCTGCAGGGATAAATACAATCGCCATGACTTTGTGTTGGCTCTTTCTGTACAGATGCGGAGCTGATCTCTGCCACTGTGGCTAATGTTCAGGCAAATGCTCTGTATCTCATACTGTGTAACCCCATTTCAGAATCCATAACTGTCCTTTAAACATTCAATCAATCAATCTTTATTTTAGTAGCACTAATTCATAACAAGTGTTATCTCAAGACACTTTATAATAGAGCAGACTGAAGACAAACTTCAATTTATGGATACACTTATATGCATATATACATATCTAATAATACTCATATACAAATACATACATCCAAAAACCCGACATGAATCCATAATGGCCGAAAAAAACCTCTGTTAAGCAGTAGGAAATCTTGAATGTGGATCCCAGTCTCATGATGAACAGCCATCCACACAAAGCTGTGTTGGGTGTGTGGTCGAAGGAAGGGAGGTTGGAAGAGACGAGTGAACTAAAGTAAGAACCAAAGCTAGTGACAGATCCATGGGCCAATCATAGAACCTGTCTCTGATGAATATACATTTATTTGAGGTTAGCTCCTTGAGATGCAACATCTCATTTTCAGGAGGGTCCTCATGTCTGTGTGATTGTAGTGATAGTTTTTATAGAAGTATACTCAATAACAATCATGAAAAAAGTAATTAATCCAATATTTACATTAACATCTCTCCAGAATCCTTAAGATTCACACTGCAAAGGCAAGGTGTAGCAAAGCGACCCTTTCAAACTTGTTTTTCGGCATGTGGCCCTCGAAGAGAAACACTTGGATACCCCTGCTATAGGTGCATCAGCACTGAGCATCAAACCAAGATGGCATACCTTTGGACTGCCAGCTTGGAAAAAAAGATAACTCTGACAACTTTTTTTGATCTAATGTTAAAACCTGTGTGGAAATGTTCAGAGCTTATTTTGTAATTTCATAAGATGGCATTTGATTACAAAATGAGGTGTTCAAGGTCAGCTCAGAAAAATGACTGTGATATTAAATTAATATACAGTAGATTAAAAAACAGAACTCCTTTTTTGGTGAGAATCAGATATTTCAAATTTAAGGACCTCACGAGTAATATGAGCCAACAGGTCATATCATGAGTTATTCAGTCAAAGTCAAATATGCTATTTTGCGTGGTATGACCAAGGTTTCAGTATTTCAGCATGTGACTGCAGGCACGTCTTTTATACCTGAACTGGAAATTGGGGAATCGCTGTGACACGGAGAACATCTCAGTCATGGTGCTTGCTATGGTACTTCTTCTTAACTTAAACAGATGAGACAGAGTAAAGTGTGAGAGTGATACACTCACAGGCAGCAAGGTGTGCTCACAATAAACATCACGTAAAGACTAAACATATACACGGAACATCTAATGTCCCTTTTTGTAAGTTTCACTGCAGTTTATAACTATCAGCAGAAATCTGTTTAAAAATGAGTGACAGACCATAGCTGTTTTTACATTAAGGAAAATAATCAGAATCAATGCCTGGTCAGAATAAAGTCTCTTAATATAAACATAAACTGAAGATTCAGATCCAGACAGGACGGGTAATTTATGCTGCTTGTTATTCTGATTACTGTGTGTTTGGGCTTTTGTATCAAATGTGTTTTTCTGGTTGTCCTGTATCTGCTGTTTTCTGCCAGGTCTGACGGTCCTTCAGCAGACCTCTGCTGACCCTGTTTTTGGAAACTACAGGACAAGTTCCCATTGCTGAGACTTTGGTTGATTTAGAGCAGAGAGCAGGAAATGATTACTTGCTGTTCTTGATGTAGGCTCATTTAAAAATGATGACAAATGAAAAAACAGATGGGAAAAAGTATAAAGTTTCACTTAAACCAGGCCCACACTTTACTACACCCAAATAAAAAAGTTTGGAAACAATTATTCCTCCCCTCTTATAATACTATTGGTACATGTATTTTATGTTGTTGGAAAGGCTGATAAGTCACATATACAATGAGATACAACTTCAGGATCGTGCATTGGTGGAATGAATAAGACAGCTTATTGTGTGGGTTGCGCCCACCAAAAAATGTACAGAAATCCCCTCTTCTTCCAGACAGAAAGCCTACCTTAAGCCTTCCTCAGCAGGTCTTCTTGGGCTGTTGTCTTCCTGGGACACCCACTTCACGGTCTTTACCTGTCCAAACTGGTCCTAAGTTTGGATATTGTGCCAGGGCTTACAAGAAACTAGAAAAGCACACAGAGAGCGTAGACCTTCACCAAGCAGCTCAGTTCCGGCAGTGGCTTTTCCACAACGCTTGTTAAAGATACAATTCTGGATCACCAGATCCAGAATAGTGTCAGGATCTGGTCAAAACTCAGCACATACATGGAGGTTTTTATCCTGTATGAACTCAACACGTTTTGGGAAAATCACTTAATATTTGGATTTTATATGAACTATTGAATGTATTCAATGGGATTTCCCATTATAAAGTTCAAAGTTTTTGTGACGTCAATCTGGATCAGATCAAGATGAAATTTGCCTTGATGATAGACAGATGGACCCCATGTCATCTTGTAAAATTGGAAGCGAATCCGTTGAGAAGTGGCAGAGATATGATTTCTTAGAATTCCACCCAATGTTAACCCATGGAATTTTTTTTTTTTTTAATTTTGGGAATTTTTTTAATCCAGACCAATATCTGTATCACCACCAAAATTTAATGGTTTCTTCTTGGACCAAACTACACCTCTGGTAAAATTTTCATGTAAATCCATCCAGTAGTTTTTCCATAATCTTGCTAACAGACAAACAAAGAAACAGACAGACCCTGGCAAAAACACAACCTCCTTGGCGGAGGTAATAATGCTGCCACTCTGTAAACCTGAACACCAGCTTTCATTTAAAAGGGATTTTGGGACATTTTTTGGGTGCTACCCACAGGTTTAGCTGTGTTGCTCATTCCATGAATGCATGATCCTTACAAGTTGGATCTCGTTGTAAATAATCAGGTTTTCCATTGATATAAAATTTAATATCAATTGGTATCAAATGGGAGAAATAATCAACTGAAATAACATTTCAAAGCTTTTCTTAAACGAGTCAGATGCATTTTTGGACCTAAGCCTCCAGTTCTGACCAAAGCCAGCAAAGGCCTAAGTTTCTGGTGGTTCTAAAGAAAATGAAAAAGTGCAACTATGTTCAATTTTTGTCACTGTCAGGCACAAACCTCCTATCTCCAAAATAGCTGCTCTTCAGGAACTACCAAAAACACTGTTATTTTTATTGAATAATGTATTACAGTATTTTACTGATCCTATTTTTTGTACTTTAATTTGGTTCAAAGTTTATAGAACCCAACCACCAATAGGGAAGGTGACCCATAGCAGTGTTTTATGAGGAAAAGAAAGAAAATCATAAAAGTTGAGATAGGAGGTTTGTGCCTAACAGCGACGGTTTGCTTTATAAAGCTTCTGTGTAAAGAGTTAAGCTGAAATCCCCACTCAGGGTAATTATATCAAAGTGAAGAAATTTGGCAAATGTAAACCGAGCCACTGATGGACATGCCTTTAGATATCCACACAGCTATCACGTGTCTCCTCAGCCTCACACTTGTCCATCCAGCAGCTCTGGAGTCTGCTCAGGCTGCACTCACTCTGTGTGCCTGTCACCCTGAAAGGATGGTCCTGTACTGGTGGTCCAGCTGTGGACTCTGGCTCCAGAGATCCAGCCTGTCGCAGACTTCTGTGATGGATCTTGCCTCAGGACGGTCTCTCGATTCCACGGCACAGACCGGAGCTGCCCTGGGGGCCCCAGCCTTGACAGGTGGAGCTCAGCGGGCCCTAAATGCTGCTATTAATCTCCATCACTGCGGGTTTGAAAGCAGGCGAGGTGTGTGTGACAGGAGATATGTTTCTGGGAACGAGGTCTGAGTGTCTGTGAGCATGCGTGTGTGTGCTAGTACCAGAAATCAATTTCAACTGAAAACACAAACAAAAATATTTCCTGAATGGAGACATCTGCGCGTTTTAAACAACCAAAAATGTACATATTAACTCTGATTTACAAACACACAATTCAGCATCATCCTGACCTCAAATGAGAGAAGTGGTTTGGACAATTGATATCTGGACAATCTTTCATCGTTAGCTACAGTGACATTCAGGCTTCTTAAACTTTTCTGTTCCCAGGGCCTTTACAATTTTTCATTAAGGTATTGTTATGTTTTATGACAGAATTATTTTTGTTGTGTACAACATTTTTACCTGCAATGTTAGAAGTTTTTCACCAGGAGTGCTTTTCTTTAGACAAATCCAATATGGCTTTCCAGAAGTTCAGAACTTGACACCCTCAGGGGCTATGTTTCGTTTCTTTTTCGTTACCACACTTTAGGCACCTAGCTGAAAAAGTTTGACTTTTATAACAGCTTTTGCGCTCATCAACATCATGTCTTCCACACTGACCAGTCAAAATCAAAAAGCAGAACATGGACAGTATTTCCATAAGTAAAGGAAAATATCACAGTGGTCATATTTTGACTTAGGTGACACAGTGTCACAGCAGGTTGGTGTGGAGTTTGCATGGTCTCCCTGTTTCTGTGTGGGTTTTTCTCAGGGCTTTCCATTTTCCTACCACAAAGCAAAACATGTTCACTCAGTTAACTGATGACTCTAAATTGCCTTTGGGTACAAGTGTGTGTTTGAGTGGTTGTCTGTCTCTATATGTGGCCCTGTGATCAGCTGATACACCCTCATTTTAGATTTCAGTTTTTGATATAGACAAAACCAAATCCCACATAATTTTAGGAGATTGCAGAAGCACAGTGCATGTGTAGAAAGGATATAACTTTTAGAGAAAGAAAGTCTAACCAGTGCACAAAATACAAACTTTTATTTTTTATTTTTGTTAACTTTCATGCAATGTGGGTAAAGGACTTTTAGTTCAGGTAGTTATTATTGAATTTGAGCCTGTTGAGCATTTGTTGCATGGAGTTAATGAAAATTCTGGTTTAAGAATCTTACTGTAGCATCTACTTGAGCAAATGTTGTTTTATGGTATATATCAGCTAGCATCTACCCATTGCTATCTCTCTTTGGGGACAAATCTCCCAGTTTGCTTTATTGGTAATTATATTTATGAGTGTCATGGACCTGAAGCAACCCCACCTAAAAAACCTCAAATATCCCCTTAAGTACTGAGTTGAAGTCCAAATCTTTGCAGTTGGATACAAACATCAAGGAGGTAGTAGGTTTGCCACATTAAGGTTAATAATGATTTAATTCAAAGTTGTAACATGTTGATGTATGTTGGTGTATGTGAGCTGCTGTTTTTTCTGTCTTGCTTCCTTTTTGGGGGACTATGTCTTGCACAAAACTTCGTCTGTCACTATTTATGTATACAAACTCTAAGTGTGCATAAGAACAAGACATAATAGATAAGAGTTCAAGTGCTTTATGCTAATCACTGTAGCAGCCTCATGACTCAGGCAACTGAGAAAAGCCATCTTAGGCCAAAGTGTTTGTGTATTCAATGAACCAGCGGAATGCAAATGCAGCTCTTGGAAAACTATGAATGCTAAATCATGACCTCAATCTACACAAGGAGTTGAGAAAAAAATATGTTGCCAGATGCCCATTGCCAGATCTGTACTTACAGTATATGAAATATTTCTCATCTGACTTTTTTTTTCTTAAGGCTGAGAACTAATTAATACTGATGCTATTATTGGTTTTGCTTGTGAATTCAGTTTTTTTGGTTGATTTCCCTAGCCATCTATCCCTGTAGATTTTCTGTGTGAAGAAAAAAAGTTAGTCCACACAGGTCCTTTGTTTCAACAACATTAATCATGGTAATCCTGATATTCAACGTTGTGCTGCATTGAAAAATATTTTACTATGTTGCCAATGTTCTCTCATGATTTACATTTTGGGTGATTAGCATCATCATAACTAAAATCAATCAAATCAGACCTGTTGCCTCTTTACTATGACTATTCATTTGTTGTTGTTCATGCTGACTGCCTCTCCAAAAGCACTGTCTTTCAAAGCAAGCTGATCTACATTGAGAGCTTTTATAAGGGCGTTGTTTCACAAATCAAATTGATGTTTTAAACTAGTTGAAGCCAGGTTTCTTGAAATTTAATTTCTTCCTTTTGCTAATATGTTACTCTGTTGGTCTTCACAGAAGGAAGCTTTCTTTTTAATGATACCAATGCCATTCACAATTCTGCTTAGCAACTTTACTCTTTAAGGTTTCCCTGATTGATTTCTGCTGATTTTCTGTGTGGGCAAAAGTTGGCCTGTGGGTTTACAGTAGAATCATTGTCAAACATGTCACTCTCGATTTAATGCATATATAAATGCTTCCGCAAGTTAATGGTATTTTTTTCTAACTGAAAATTGTGCAGTAAGCACCATTTTGACAAGAATTAGGCCACAATTTTGACCATGTCTGTGCCCTGCAGTGAAAGGAATGATAAGGGAATTGATAAACAAAAAGACCAATGATATCAATTCCTTGAGGGAGTTTTTATCCATACTTAACTGCAATTTTTTTTTTGATTCTCATCCCTAGCTGGGACTAGCATCCGTTCCTCTAAATCCTCCTGGAAAATGTGGTTGATTGCTCCCTATGGTTTGGACTGAGTCTTTACCCCAAGGGAAAGAGTTTAAGTGATTTGGTAAGGGTTAATTTGGTTGTGAAACTGACAGACAGATTGGTCCAGTGTTGGCATAACTGCAAGACCTTTATAGCAAAGCTTTTGTTTTGTAGTTTGAGTTTTTCCAAACTTCACCTGTGGTCACGAGCTTTGAGTGTTGATCACGTTAATTAGTTTCAAAGGATGGCTAGGCTCAGCTGTTTTGATATAGTGAGGAGCCGGGACAGACCTTACAGTGGAGTGCCGTTCCTTTAGATGGAAAGGAGCTAAGGTGGCCTGTGTTTCAGGATGCATGTTGGTTGCCTTCTTTTGGAGGTCTTCAAGGCATGGCTGATTGTAAGACAACCCCAGGCTTGACTTATAAGTTAATGGAAGGGTTGCATATCTCATCTAGCCAGGAAATGCCTCAAAATCCTATATATGGGAATACACATTATATCCACTACATCTTTGTTTTTTAATCTCACACATTAAAGGTAAATAACTGAAGACTATCTTCTTATTATCAAATGAATACCACCACTCTACCTCTAATTTACAGCCTTTCTCCTCATCCTCTCGTATGGCGGTGCAGGGTATCTACGGCCACATGAAGCTGCGTAACTATGGCGATGAAGCTCCGTTGGCAGCACAAGGCCGCCTGTCAAACAGGCATCACAGCCTCTCAATCAAAGACACTGTTTACGAGCACTCACACACACCTGGGACTGACACACACGCCGCTCTGCGCCATGGGAGGGACATCAATCACACACATACACTCACATGGGCATGCAGAGGGATACAGAGCATATTTTACATGCAGGGATGCCAAAGCTGCTGTAGTACACACAGGCTTTGTGTGAAAACTTGAACATGAGCTCAGAAGAAGAGGTTAATGTGTGTTGTGTGCTTGTTTAGCAGCATGTGTATTATGATCCTGATCTACATTAAAACTGTATAGCATGTTCTATTATTTAAACTGAACAATAGGAGTATTACGCTTTCTAGTCAACAGCCTCACTGCTAACAGGAAAGCGCTTAACTAAACCCTAGACGCAGCAGCTTGATCTCAGTGTGGTTAAACAGAATCACATGCTGGGATGTGGCTTCCATTTGGATACTTTTAGATAATTAGATATAAAACATTCCCTTTAAGTCCTCTACTAAAGCAATACACACCAAATTATAAGAGCACCTAACCAGTCTATTAGGTCATGTCTTCAAATGAAACAATATTTGCAGCTTAAATTATTTTTAAGCTTTGATTTTATAAAGTTAATTTAAGATAATCTTGAAATATCCTTTTCATAGATGTGTGCAATTAGGGATTCTTTCAGGTGTCACAAACATAAAGGGACAGACCCACATAAATCAAACATGACTTTACAGCAAATATGCAGTAGTGTACGACAAGGTCAGTGTTTTTACAGTGCAGCTGTGTTTTTACATTCCTCACATAACAAGGCCATACTACACTGTTAAAAATCTCCAGGTCTTCAACGGTTCCAACAGTAAATCTCCAAGATAAACTACTGAAATGATTTTTTTTGCTGAGAAATAGTAAAAATGTGTAAAATGAAACTATGTCATTGTGTTATGCAGACTGTAAATTTACAGAGATTATACACTAGTAGTGTTGAATAACAAGTGACTGTTGTGAGTATTAGACAGCATCATACTGTACTTCTACACTGAAACACTTGGATTTCACAGTCATGCATGTTCAGATCACAGGCCCAGTAAAATTTTTGGAAAGTGTTGTAGAATCGCAGTAAATTATTGTGAATCCACGGCACTCTGTTGTAATTTTATAGTCAAATAATGTCATTTTATAACATTTTACTGAAATATGAAAGTTATTGTATCTCTGAGGCACAGTACAGTTTTGAAATTAAGTGTTGAAAAGTCACCATATTATACTGTAAAATGCTTTCATATTACAGAGGATTGACCACAATGTGCTCTGATTATTTTCACTGTAATTGTACAGTATGTTTGAGTCAGGGCTGCCTTAAAATCATAATAACTTATTCTAATAGTAACCAAAAGCTGTGTCACTGTGAGTCTTTGTTTGGTCTTTTGGCAATACTAAAAAACACCTGAAGACCTGAGGACTCTCACCAGCTCATATGATAAAAGCAAATTAGATAAAAAAGCTGGATCAAGACCATTTAAAATGTTAAAAACTAATAAAAGAATCTTAAAATCAATTTTAAAAGATACTGGAAGAATATAAAGCTTCTGCTAGACATATGAATAAAGACAAACTGATTACAGCACTTAGGAGCAGCATGAATTGCCCTCATTTGCCTCACTATCTTCTCTTCTGTTTCAAGTCTGATTTGTAAAGAATACTGCACCAGTCATCTTAAAGCATCTCTCAAGCTTCTATAAAGCTTGTCATCTCTGTGCAGTTTGCTTTTGATGTGAGTCTGAAAATGGTCATGGGCCATCAGAGTCTTCTGGTTGGATTACTTTCATCTGACAAAAAAGGGGACAGGCAGAAAAGTCCAACGTGATCACTACACCATAAGTTTTGTCTGCAGACTTGCTCATTGGGTTGTTGAGGTGTGTCTACTATTTACTGCCTGTTAGAAGTCCTTCTAAGATACACCATAAAGGCAGGGATGATGTTGCCAGAGCTCTTCCTGGTGCACACACATATATAGGCTATTACTTGAAAAAGCCATCTAAGTAGCGAAAGGACTTTTAGGTCCAATCCTTGGTGGTCTGTATGTTAAAATTGCTGTCTCATGCAACTTTCTATACCTCAGTTAGAGAAAGAGTAAATCTGACCTTGATGCACAATCTCATGTGGCGTTTCACAGTGGAGTCCAATGTTAAGCAGTAGTAACAGCATGTCACGTTCCTGTTTTACATTATAGTAGGCTGAGCGTGGTGCAGCAGAGAGCTGTTGGCACCTCCACACAGGCTGTTTAACGCCTGGTGGGAGAGGTGCTGACAGGCCGACTGCTCCCTAATCCTACAGACATCGAGAGCCAAAGGGAATGACCAGGGAACATACTCTGTGTGTATGAGTAATATGTATGTACAGCATGCCTTCTCCTGATACAACACCGAAGTGGCAATCATAATGCTGGTAGCCTGTCATTACTCGGGGATAAAATGCTTTTGATGAACACACATTACAGAACAAACAGATTTGTAAGCTCCCTGCTCTGAAAACAATCATCAGACCTACTTAAAGATTGTCTTAATTGGTAACAATTAGTCATATTTAACTACCATGTGCCATGTAACATGTTTCGTCTTTGCAGTCATACTACTGAAATTTTTATTACCTCTTATAACGGATGCCAATACAACCATCAATAGAATAGTCATCACTACTTCTTCTGCACAACCATCTTTCTTTTCTTACTTGAATGTATTTTTCTGAATAATTTATTATATGCTACAATAATAGTTCCTAATAGTTTATATGTATTGAAGCTTTTTTTCTTGTTTTAAGCTGTAATTTTGGTGTAGTCCAGCTCTTTTATTTCCACTGGTATTAATGAAGGTCTGTCATAAGCAGCGTTCTGTATGCACCAGTGTCCACAACAAAAACCCCCAGTCTCCTTAATCAGTCAATTTCCACAGCCTGTGCCTCGACCCCTGCACAGAATGTGCCAGCAGCACATCTCTTTGCAGGGTTGCTGTAAATACGGGCTGAATCTATTTTCAGCAGGAGCTTCTTCAAATCTGCATCAATTTCCACTGAGCAGATCGACCCAAAACAGGAAAAGAAACCCTCAGAGTTTCAGGGTCAATTCAGAATAGAGCTGGGATAGTGGAAATAATGGTGCTGCCTACAGAAAATCAACTTTAGGTGGGAAATATAACCTGTTGTTTACGTGTTGCTGTTCCTGTTATTTCATAGACTTACATTTATCTTGTGAAGTTGTGGTTCTCTTGTGATCTTTATGATCCTGTGTTTCAAACTTCCGGGGCTGCACTTTGCTGTGCATCACTTTGAATATGCTTCCTGTGGATGAGAATACGTGCTGTCAGTCAGAGCAAAGTGAACAGGTGGACTATGTGGAAATCCAGGGCTAGGGGTGCTCTTATCTGAGGGACTCAGGTACATTTCTGATACACTTGACCGCAAAGGCTAGTTTATTTTGTAAGTGTCCATTCTCAGCACCACAAACCCAAGTCCACTGGTTGAGGTGGTCCTTGGTATGATCCAAGTTTACTCAAGAATGGCATGCAGGGTGTGTGAACACAGTCATGCTCAAGTATGGGGTACTCGCTGTGCAGTCATTCACCAGTGCATAACATTCTCTGTATTTTGCACACGGTCGTGGCTGCGCAGCATAGACTTAATTCTTCCTCTGAACAGTTTAGGTCGAACTAGAATGCACCCGGAGAGTGCAAACCTCTGCCAAGGGAGCTCACATATTGCTGTTACATCTATAAGCAATAGTTCCATGATAAAGTTACCATGATAATATGATTCCCTGAAAACCCACACATAACACTCAGAATCATGTTGATATCATGATTAGTTATTGAGCAAAAACGATCGCTCACTAATGGCGGTTATCTTGATCACCACCACAATCTAATAATTTCTAAGATGGGCCATTACCAACATCTCCTGAAAATTTCAGCAAAATCCGTCCATTAGTTTTTGCGTAAACTTGCTAACAAACAAAAAACCACTTGCCGGTAAAAACATAACCATAACCGGAGGCAATAAGGAAGAGGGTCGTTGTCGGCCTCTCAAAAACAATGAAACATCCCCGATGCAGCATTGTTTGACCACAAGTCACATGACTGAGTGGTTACCATGGCTGCTTCTTCTCTTATTTTGGAAGATGTGCAGATCAACTACATGCATTGTGCCACCTACTGTAACAGAATGACTGCATATCCAAGTTTGCCCTGGCATGGACCAATAATACTAGAAGAAAGCAAGTCTTCAGGGAGAGAGAAGGGGGAAGCAACTGTGCCCAATGTGAAAATTCCCAAGTGAAGTTATGTAAAAACTGAATCCCTTTGACCTACCACGATCAGATCAACCAGGCAGCTTTCAGAAAGAGGATGAGTCAAGCTGATGCTGCTCCATAGAAGACTTTGTTGCAGTAGTACCATATGGTCATTCTGATATCATAACAATGCTGTCATCTGCAAGCTACGTGACTCATACATATTTGTGTGTTTGTGTGTCCCCAGTTATATATGCTCCTCCAATGATAGACGAACACATCTATGACTAATACTAAAATTAGCCTTACAAATAGAGAGCAAAAGTGTGTGAGTGCTTAAAGGCAAACCATTGTTCAAATTCCCTTTGCTGACATTACTAGCAACACATGTGAGTTGAAATCCAGCTTTGAAGCACATCTGTATTTGGAGCATTTGGAGTGGCTTTCCTCATCTTCTCCTTTATGATCTCTTATTCTATACAAATGCCTATTTAAAGAAGTGAAAGACCAGGTCCTAAGTACACCCTAGACCTTCACACCCTCCCTAAGCCTTGGTGCTCCCTAAGATCAGCTGAAATAAAATGCAGATTTCTTAGTAATTTTGTTGTAGCTGGTAAAGAACTGTCAGTAAGAGTCTCCATACCAAATGAACTCTGGTGTAAAGAAAGTCAGCACACACTTTCAACAAAGAGTTCTATGAAAATATGCCAGTGAGTTTCTCTCCTGTAACCTTCAGTCAGAGTCTGTTCTGAAAATGAAACAAACAGCTCCATAATGTCGTTGCTGACTGTGTAAGGAGCAGCCAGATGTCTTCATGACACAAGGAGAAACCTGGCGAGGCGTCAGGTTTTGATTCATCAGGTTTTTATGGTCAGTGGAATGAGTTTACAGCGACGCACCAGATGTGGCTAACTCACGTTAACGGTAATGGGGCAACATTAAGCGAGTTATGATGAACTCGGCTGTCTGTGTTGTATGACTGCTGGTGTGCAGTAAATCCTCACTGTGTTTGTGGACTGTTTGTGTGTATGTGGGAAACAGCTGTGAGTTTGCAGTTGTTTGGTTAAAACAATTGCTTAGGCCTTATAGAATGTGGGTATGTTTCTATGTAAGTATATTTATCTTTCTGAGGACTCAGGTTTGAATTAAGACAGTGAGGACACTTTTAGGATGTTATTAAAGATACAAATATATATCGTGCCACACTATGTAAAACTCCTTTCAGATTGTAACTATACTACATACTGTGTGATTTAGGACTGTGTTTATGAGTGTGTGTTTCTCAAACTTGTGTCTTTCTGTGGACTGACACTGGTTTTTCATCATGATGAGGAGGACATAACCTGATACACTAGATGGACTAGATCACATATCCATGGGAAATATTTCAACTTTATCAGGGGAACATCCTTTTGAAAGTACCTGGAATGGACAGAACAATTCAAGTAAAACTGTAAAGTGACTGAAAGATAGTTTTGGTAGTCACATTAATTACAGCAGTCATTCTCAATTAATTTCTGTTGTGCCCCCCTTCAGGATACATAATGCCTGTAAGTTGCTAAATTGGCAAAATTAAGATAACACACTGATATCACACAGTCTGCACTGATTTTTTTAACCTAACCCACATCTGACATGGTACATAGCCAATCACAGTGCATAATATTGTGCCAATCCAAGTCTCAGTGGATCCAGGCCCCCATTTGGCCATGCCCCCTTGAGGGTCGCACCACACTATTTGAAAAACACTGCATAACAGTAACCTGCAGGGCAGCTGGATCCACCTGATTTAATATCTATAATCAGGCAGTTCAATCTTGCAAAGCTTCAAGCTGGAACAATTGAGCTTGATCTGCTGGGGCACTGCCTTATGAGCATCCTTTGAGCAGAAAGAGGCAGGAGTTATGAGCATAATGAAAACAAGAAGTGATACAAGCCTGAAAACAATGGCCGCTCAAGTAAACAATAGCATGGATGCTGCCTACTTTAGTGATATTTTATCATAACTTAGTCGTACTTCTTCACTCATTGAAGAACAAAGACAAACACTTGAAATTTTCTTAATGGAGAAGATACTGTAGCCCCCCTACCAACAGGTTTTGGCAAAAGTACAAAATGTACAAACTGGCTTACATTATGAACTAAACCCCGCAGCAGAAGAACATACCAACTTCATTATCTGACTGGACTGTACTGAATGAGAATGATAGGACGATCATGCAATCACCTTTGGGTTATGTTTTTTCAAATGGTCTTGCTTTATGAGGTCAAAGGTGATGATCACGAGGCCTTATATTCATCCCTCTTTCATCGATGCCATGATAAAATGAGAAAAGAACATTTTTTTTATCTTATAATTTGCATGAGTTACCATAAGCTTGTTCACTCACAGAACAGCTACAGTTTCTTTTGGGCTGTTGGTGTGGCCGCTGGTTCATTATATATGTATGACTCAAAAACTCAGAGTGAACCAAATATATTTAAAACAAGAGCCACCTCAACTTGGTTATTCTTTAGGAATGCTTTTTTTCACTCAAATAGTGTAAAGTGGTCATTTTAGTGATATCACAGATGTATACAAAAATAAAACAGTACAAGCCTGCCTCTGTGGTACTCAGTGTCCCACGGCACTGAACAGGAGAGTCACAGCAACATTCACTAAGTAGCTGTTGAATAAATCAGCTGCCGACACCTTTTAAACCACTCATTGATCAATTGCTGCTGTTAAATGATCCAGTAAAAGACTGTAGTTGTATTGGGCAGGCGGGGCTGTGTGCCGGTGTGGAAATGTAACAATAAGATGGAGTGAATCTTTGAGGCACAGCTTGCACACTCATCCATTACATCCCTGCATGCAATGAATTGTCATTACCCTGAAGACGCCTGAAATTGTTGACAGAAGTATAGAAACTTAAAATCAATAGCATAAAATTTCCCTCTTATTACAAAATTGGTTTTAACAGTTGATTTTTTCTTTTTTTTGCTTTTTGTATTTGTTAAGCTTTTTTTTAAGTTCAAAGCTATTTTTTCTGTCTAGCTTTTGGTTGCTTATTCCTAAATGTGTAGTTATTGAAAATACCTAAACTATTTTACCCAAGTGTTTGTTTGGATATGGCTTAAATGTATTTTAGACAGGTAATCAGACATTACAAAACAAAAATTGACTTAACAAATATACATATTGTGGGTACTATTTTTTGTGCAAGTACTTTCCATTTTCTCAACATAGCCAATGCTAATTGGTATTTTCAGAGCCTAAAACACAAGAACACCACCAGCAGCAGCTGTTAAAATTGTACATCAGTAGGATTTTGTTTTTATTACATGTACTGAATGTACTGATTAGGCCAGAATGCGATATCTGGTTTGTTGTATGCAGTATGCAGAATGCAAATAAATACAAGATCCACAGGATGCAAGAAATGCCTGCAGACCATTTTGATTTAAAAACAAAACAAAAAAACCCCCAAAAAAACTACAGTGTGCATTAGACCGGTCAAACATTGTTACTGCAGTCTGTATCAATGGTAAAGCTAAGACTTAAAGAGCCAATATATTCATTTTAAACTTGGGTTCATTTCTTCAGTTCCAAAGACTGCTAAAGTACATTCACAAAAATGTTCAATTAACCTGCTTGTTTTCATATACTGAGCACCCCTGATCCAGCTGTATTCTCTCTGTCATAGGAGCTCTGTTAGAGCACCTGCCCCTTTATGGCCCCCTTCCCCTTGTGGGCCCAGTCTGCTCTGCCATGTTGTCAACAACTCTACATTCATTTTGCAGCCAATGTTTTGCACAGGGCTTGCCAGTCTGAGTCAGATGGCTAAAACTGCTGACAAGACAATGGGAGGATATCACACTGGTGCTATTCAGGGGGTCTTGTGGGGGAAAAGGCCTTTTCAGAGCAGCTGCTGGAGCTGTACAGAGGGGGAGAGGGAGAAGTCCTGATGCACTAGCTTTTTGTCTTGTGCATAGAGGTACTCTAATAAACTTAGTAACTGTAAAACACAGTATAGGGTGTTTTCTGCCAAGACCTTAAGTTTTACCTGCTGAAGCTGTCAACAAGAAAACTGTTGACAGTGAACTTGAAGTTTACTTTAACCTACTTATTGAGTCCCACATTCTTGAGATGTTTACAGTCAGCTTGGCTTCTTTTGACATACTTGAACCAGAGGGTGGGCCAAAGATATAGCTAAATAGCAACCTACTGCCATACATTTTGCTAGCTATTGTAGAAAACAGTGTGAAATTTGTAGCATGAAGCACATACTGCAATATGTAGCCTATTTGGCAATATAGAATACAGACTAAGAACATTGCTTTGAACACTGCATATAGCCCAATTAATCTTTCTGTGCAGATACATTGGCCTGATTCAGTGTCTGTAATCAGACAGATCAATCTTGCCTAGCTCCAATATACAGTGATTGTGAGTGGCCCAAAGTGGTACAGTCCAATCAGATTCCTTTGGTGCAGAAAGAGGTGGAATCTACAAGAGACAGGACAGCAGGAAGTGACTGCTACAGGGATTAGCATAGATGCTAACAGCTTCAGTCGCACTTTTATCAGATCTTGACTGCATTTCTTTAAAAATGAAAAACAAACAACACTACAAACTTCTCAGTAGGAAGGATATTTTCGCTTCACGACATGTTTGCCTTGAGTTTGTTTAATGAAGTGGCTCCCGTTCTGTCTTTAGGATCTGTTAAAATTGCAAGACAGGTCAGTTTTCAACATTTTCGGGAGTAATTAAAAAAATTCTTTACAGATTTTGATAGTTGAAAAAATAGGGTAATCATGTCACAAGTAGGATGTGACTACAGGTTGTTTGCTGATACGAAAAAGCTTTTTTTCAAAGGATATGTTCACAAATTGTGATGCTGCTGTTTTCCACATTTTCGATAATAACTTAGCTAGTAATCTTAGAAATACCTTGGCGGAGGTTTGTGCTCTCAAGTTTATTATTGCTCATGTCACATTTTCCAGTTTTCTATTTCATTTTTTCACAGACTGAAGAAATAGGAGCTGCCCTTTTCAAAGACACAATTCAATCTTAAGTTACTTTATTCTTTTACAAAGAGCAGAATATCTTTCACATATGAGAAAATAAAGCCAGTTTTGCTTCAGTAATCACTAAAATGTGTGATTTATTCAAGAGAATCCGTGGTAGTTTACTTCCTTTAAGCAGGTTTTCTTGATTTTATTGATTTGCTGTTGCAGCTCTGCAGTATCTTTAAACATCTCTCAGAATGAACGCAAAGCAGATGTTCTCAAGAGGAAAGAAAACATTAGGTATCAGCATGCATGTAACATCAATGCTTTGCTTGTGTCACGGTTATCATACAGGTCACTATGCCTGTATCGTTGCGTGTTGGTTCCTGTGTTTGGATGTGCAAGCTGCCTCACTCATGCAAACAGCTGATGACACGGTGGAGGATGTGATGGTTCTGTATTCTGAGCGAAGCCTCTTTCCCCCCTGCAGCAGGTACTGTGGCACGAGTTGAGTCAGAACAAAGCGAAACGATTCAGCAGTTTTCCTAAAGCTGCTCGGAGTTTGAGTCCAGGTCAGTGCAGTGACAGCAGCATGTGGACACAAAATGGCCTCCAGCGAGTCTGCCGATTTGTTATTTTGTATCTCTGCTGACAGACAGGTGACACACGCAAAACTATACTCTACATTCTTTAGTGCAGGTCTGAGGGAATATGTGTAAGGGATTGTCTTTGGTGAATGTGTTTATGAGCACTTTTGCCAGACCTCATTGTCAATAAAGTGATTTTTTTTAAACGCTCTACGTCGCCATCTGCTACCTGTACAGTGGAGTGTCACTTCTCTCTCACAATATCCCATTTCACTGCCTGTACTGATGCTCCAGATTGTTTGCTGTTGACTTTTTTTAAAGCTTAGTGTCGAATATGTAATGTCAGAGGAAAACAGAACATTGTTCAAACTCTGAGACAGATGCCACCACATTTTTGGAGACTGTGTTATTTGGAATGGCTACACAGAAGACAATTTCATGCCTTATAATTTTAGACCAAATTTGTTCTTCTCAATTATTAATGATGCTTGACCCGCTTTCAAACTTGTACAGCTGAATACAATGTCCCCAGATAATCCTTAGGCATGTGCCATCAATACGACTTTTTACTGCTCTCAATCAGGTCGGAGCTGCTCCTGTCAGCTCCTGGAATCTCATTTATAAACGCCTCATAAGCATAGAGCAGAGCCTGAAACTGATGCTCACCGAAGTATTAATGATGGGTAATACCAAAACTTTTCAAATCTATATGATATTGATCACTTGGCTGTGATTTCTTTAATCACAGTACCAAACATAACCTAAAATGGCAACATGGATTTATAAATTTCTGTTCAATGACCTAAAGCAAGCAAGTTTTAAAAGCAAACTCAAAACCTACCTTTTAGTCTGGCTTTAAGCTGATTATTATTATTATTATTTAATCTTATTTATTTATTGTAACCCTCTTAATATGTTTTATTTCTCAATTTCAGTTCAGATTTGGTGCTTGACTTTCTCATGTTACCACATTATTTGAAGTTTTACTTTATTTACTTATTTATTTATTTTTCTTGAAGTATTTTGTAATCTAATTTCTCATCATTATTTTTTAGTGTCATTTTAGTCTTAGTTCCTGTGTTTCCTCATTTTTAATTCAAGATGGTGTTTCCTCAGTCCTCTAATTGTGTTTTCAGTTAGAATCTGATCCTCATGTCATTGTGTGTGTGTCTACGTGAGTGTATGTGCTGTATGTGGATTGCGAGGTTGGGTGGGGTTTTGTACTTTCATTGTTCCATTTTTCTACTTTTTATTTATTTATTTTATGTTATTTCTCCTTTTTATGTTTACCACTTTGTGCTACAAGGATTTGTATGAAAAGTGCTATACAAATAAAGTTTGATTGATTGAAGTAAAGGAAACAAATCGTCTAGATCACAGATGGGCAACTTTTACCTCATTCACACCTGCAAAAAAAAAAAAATCCGAAAGCCTGATTACTCACCTCTACGACAAAGTGCAACTTGTAAGGATTGTGCCTTCATGGAATGAGCAGCACAGATAAATTTACAAATCACAGCAGAGAAAAAAACAATTAAAAAAGTAAAAAAAAAACCTTTTCCCCTGGAAGGAAGCCTATGGTTCCTCAGTGAAGCGGGTGATAGGAACTGGTTTTCCTGGGTGTTGTCCCCCTGGGACGCCTACGTTTCAGCCTGTTGTTGACTTTGCCAGTCTCATGGAACTCAGTCCCCGCCAAATAACACTGCCACTCTGCGTACCAGAGCACTGGCTCCCAGTTGCAGAGGATTTTGGCACATTTTTTTAAAGGGCTACCCACACCTTTAGCTGTGTTGCTCATTCCATGAATTCACCATCCAGGATGTACCATTGTCATTAAGATCTTTATATTTACAGACCTTAATGACAATCAGTTGTATTATTTTTCAGAGGTCAGCTTGCCACCTTTTGTGGATGCAGAAGAAGAACTGATGTATAAATACACCCCGTATGATTTGATTTATTTGAGATTGCTTTGAGGTTGTAGTGAAACTTGGCAACAGGTTTAAAAAGGTTCAAGCTTCGTTTTCTCCTTCTCTTTCTGTCTCTCCTGTAGTTTCCTCCTGCTTGAAATGCCTGGATTTTCATTGTTGAATATTCACAGACAATTTATACTGCAGAAGACGGGAAGAGGTAGAGACGGGAGGGAGAGAGACATAAAAGCAACAGAGGTAAAAGTTCGTCAGGGGTTGAAGAAAAAATAGGGGAGAGAAGGAGGTTTTGATGGTGATAAGGTGTTTCCAAACTCTGCTCCCGCTGACTTCTCTTAAATGAAGGACCAGAGGTGAGAGCTGCAGCAAGGCACCTCTCAGAATACTGGATGCTCTCTCCTCCCCTCCTTCTCTCTCTCTCTCTCTCTTTTTCTCTCTTTCTCTTTAATCCCTTCCACCTTCTCAAAGAATCAATAGTCGCAAATTAATCATTCTGCCCGGAGCACTATGAGGGAGATGGTTTGCATAAAGAGAGTGAAGCAGCGGCAGTGTGCATAATCACACCTTCAGCGCTCTGAGCCTGATTAGATGTTATTCATTGTTGTTTCACTTGTTTGGGGATGAGTAATCATTGTTGTCATGGCGATTGTTGTGGCGCCCCCGTTAGACAGTCTTAATATCATTTTAGTGAGAGAATCTCTCCCCCTAGTTTGGTAACCCAGCAGCCACCAGCACACCTTCTTTGAAAATCAGTTGGCTTGAAAAAAATAAGAAAGTGAAAGTTTGTCTCAGCATGGAAAAGTCATTAGTTTTCATTAATTTATTGCATTTTTTTTCTGTATCCATCTTGTAAAGCAAAATATCAACATTACATTAGGTAAGAACTTCCAGAACTTTCTAGATATTAAGCCCTTGGCTGCTAGATGTTAGAAGACAAGCCATTAGATTCCAATACATTTATTTATTTTTTTTATTTTTATTTTTTAAAGATATTTTGTTGCCATTTTTGCCTGCATTGACAGAGATAGAAGATAGACTTGGAAAGGGGAGCAAGAGTTGAACAAGTCATGCAGCAAATGAACCTCAGGTGGGAACTGTAAGCTCGAGCCTTCGTGTATGACACATGCATGCCTGCTTCCACCTCTGCCAAACCAGCACCCCTTTCTGATATTGTGGTTATGGGTGCCTGAAAGGCCTTGTAAACGGGTCCCAAAATGAATTTAGTAATGTAAACATGTCAACATGCATGTCAAATCAGTAGCATTTGTGCTCATATTTGTGGTCCTGGCTTATATGTTTATACTGCATGACCTTTTGACCACATGACACCCTGACTGGTCTGCAACTAAGAGCTCCATACAAAACAAACTGTGATGCTCTGTGTAATGTGACACCTTCTGTCAGAACCAGCATTAACTATTCACATATTTGCATTTAATTTTCCAGACCTTTTTTGTCTCATATGGTATTAATGCCTGTCTGAGATGCAGCTCCTTTCTCTATCTTTTCAAAGGGTCGCTTAACATTACTCACACCTCCTTTTTAGTTATTATGGGAGGTGACAGGTAACTGTCTCTTATCTTGTTGACCTTTAGCTGCTCCTGATTGGACACTACTATGAAGAAAATAAGAGAAGAACAAAGTGGGCGTATGCGATTGGTCCACAAGGCTAAGAGAAAGCTGTCACTTCCTTAAAGGGTCAAAAATAGAGGTCTGATAACAACACTGCTCCATTTTTTTTTTTATCAAGAACATTTGATTAAAAACATCACTAATTATGTTTGTTCCCCTGTGGATCCACAGATACAAAAGTTCTGAAATAAAACACCACAAGACTGAATTAATGGGGATGTTTTTGACCTGAAGTCATTTTGAATTAACCATAATGTGATCTTCCAAATATGGTTGTTCCCAAAAAGATCTGTGACAATGTCCCAAAGATATGAATAAACAGTTTGAGTGTCACTGCTTTGGGGTGCCAGCCATTCCATGGAGTTGGAAGCATTAATATTGCTACATATTAATCTAAATATGTACCAGATTTAACATGACCTCACGATTGATTAAGATCCTGTGGTTGAGATGGTGCTTCTACTTTCACACCATAAAGCTCTGTAGTGCTCACCCTCTCGGTCAGAGGGATGCATCCGCGCTCAAGAGCAGGGTTTGTGCTGACTCTCAGCACCTATTTCAAGGCTGATTAATCTATTGATTATTCAGTCAATCTTTTAGTCTATAAAATGTCAAAAATAATGACGAATGTATGTCACAATGATGGCCACAGGGATGTCTCACTTACTTATTTATTCTAAAAGGCAACAAATATGTAAAAAAGAAATTATATTAATCATGTTTTAAATAAAGAAGTGCAACAGTTTGGATAGCAACCATTTAAGTAGGTATATGAATCCACTTGTCAACCTTTCAGAGAACTTATTTCTGTTTTTAATTGTATTAGCCCTTTAATTTGTTTTTCATATCTTCTCATGATAGAGCACTTCTTTGTGCAACACACCAATTCTGCAACACCAGGGATCCTCCCTCTCCTCCTGTAAACAGCACCAGTCGCTCTTTCACCATCTCCCCCAACAGGGCCTACCAATATGACGTCACATTACTGATTTGTCAGCAGTTTATACCCATTGGTTCAGGATGGCAGAGCAAAAACGGTAGAATTAATGCAGAGTTCTGTTAGCATGGCACTGAACCACACTGAACTGACCATTCGCCTCAGACCAGTAAACCAATCAGAACAGACCAGATCTACGTAAGAAAGGGGTAAAGTTACTTGAGCTCCAACAGAGAGTGTCAGACAGGGTGTGGATAGAGGGCAGTCTGTGTGTAAAAAAACAGCAGTTTTATGAACATTTGCAATTGTATGAGATTCCAGCAATGAAATTAATTACATTTGTACCCAAAAATCCATAATATGACCTCTTTAACACAATCCTCTGTGGTTTGAAGAAAATGTCAACAATATGCCATCATGAGTCAGCTGTTTGCTTACATGGCTGGGGTGGAAATCTATGCACTGTAAAAATAAAAAAAGCTACAGAAAGTCTACATTTCTGGGTGATTGTCTGCAATGGATTTTTGAGTTCCGAGTTCAACTCATGATATTAAGTTGTGAGAAAAATTACTTAAAATTAAGGCAACAGATTATCTTGCTTTGAGGTGACTTATAAAACAAAAATAAGTCTGCTTATCTGCATTCAATTAATGTAAAAGCCTCTAATTTATGACAACATTAAAAAAAATTAATACATTCCTGGCAAAATAATCCACTTTCAAAGTACCAGATAAATGGCAGCAAGTGCAAACAACTGAAAGTGGGTGGATCAGGGCCCCTGTAGTCTAGTTGGAGACCCCGTTCCTCTTTTTTTTTTTTTTTTTTTGAAGTATTTTTATTGGGCTTTTTACAGCCTTTTTTTATTGTGGAGAGAGAAACAGCAGATAGACTTATGAGAGAGAGAGAGAGAGAGAGGACATTCTACAAATGAGCTCCGGCCGGGCAAAACATATATGGGATGTGTCACTATGGAGTAGTGAGGGTGCCAAATTACAAAAATAAATGCATAAAAGAGAAAGCAAATAAAAGTGGAAATAAAGACAAATAAATAAAATAAAAACAAAAAATGTTGCTTTGTATAGCGATATTAATCAAAAAATGAATCCATAAAAGAAAAGGCTAATAACAGTATAAATATAAAGAAAAATGTAAAAAAAAAAAAAAAGAAGAAGAAATGGCAATGGCAATTTACTGATAACAAAAATTAAAGAGCTTTATAGAAGTACATTTTTTTTTTAATTTATTTGTCTTTATATTTCTTCTTTTACTAGCCTTTTCTTTTTTGGATTTATTTTTTGATTAATATTGCTTTATATAACCATGTTATTTTTTTATTTTATTTAGAAGCACATTTTTTCATATTTTTTAAAATTATTTTATTAATTTGTCCTTATATATTTCAACTTTCATTATCCTATTCTTTAATGGATTCATTTTTTGATAATATTGCTTTCTATAGCGACATTATTTATTTGTTATTTTATTTATTCGTGTTTATATTTCCACTTTTGTTTGCTTTTTCTTTTATAAATTTATTTTTGTAATTTGGCACTCTCACTACTCCATATGGCACCCCAGAGACCCCAGTCTTTACACAAAGCATGTGCACCAGAACTTGGCCTGACAACGTCTGACCTCAAACCAATTGTTTTAAGTTTTGCCAACTTAAGTCAAGAAATGAGAACAACTTTTTCATAAAAAGTTGATAACGATAGTTGAGGTAAACACTTTGATAAAGTGCATAACACAACAAAAAAGGAATTTAATGCTGGGAATTTTAAGTTTTCATTATCACAGTGTGGGCAGAGATACCAAGTAAAGAGGGAATGTTACCATACTGTCATTGTGACATCACAACGGACAGATCCTGAGAAGATCGTCAGGTTTCATGTTTTCCGGACATAGAAAAACAAAAAAAGGACTATATTGGCTTATTTCACATTTTAAGGGGAGTCACACTGAAGTCTATGTGCAAGAATATTGAATTAAAGTGTACTTTTCAAGGTAAAACCATTTCTGTCAGTGCAAAGCAGAGCTATGCTGGTCAACAAAGTCTGGACATGCCAATACTTCCAACTCTGACTTTATGAAAACATATAACTACATTTTTAGGTTTTGTTATCACTGCAGGATAATCACTATCCAGGAGAGACATGGGAAGAAGAGAGAGAAAACTTAGATAGAGTGAATTTGTGAAGAAACTGAGAATTTGATTATTTGGCATGTGGGGGAAACATAAGAACATTGAAAGAGGAACAAGGGGAGGAGACAGGAAGGGAAATTGGGAGAAAGAGCAGATGGAGAGACAAACAGAATTAGGTGAAGAAGAGAGGGTGTAGCCAGAGAGAGAAAGACGTGGACCTGAAACAGTGAGCCAAACAACATCTGTGAAGGAGGGAGGCAGAGGAGAGGTAGCTGGGAGAAATCTTTCCAAACAACATCTGTAATGGGAGTTGTGTCTGTAATGAAAAGAAAGGAGGAGAGTCAAGAGGGAGAGGAGATCTTAAAAAATGAGAGTGTGCTGAGGTGACGGCTGATGCTGCGCTGACTGATCCTTAGTCATGGTTGATGTTGCCGACACAGCAAGGAAGTAGAGAGATCCAAACACTGTCCTGTGGTTAGAACATCAGCTGATGATGACCAATAACACCTTCACCTTGTTTACTCTTTGCTGATTTGGAGTAAACAAAAACTTAAGTATAGTTGAGCATTTTTAGGCATCCTCCACGTTTATAGTTTTGCCTTGACCCCGTTTACTGCCAGGGTCTTTTTGACAGAGGGATATTAATATTCTGGAGGTCATAACCTTTCAGGGAAACTCAGTGTGTTTCAATAGCAAGAGCGACATCCAATTTCAGCTCCACTGTTGTTGTTTCTGGACCTCTGAAAAGTCCTATCCTTTACGGACTGATTGATACCTCTGCATCAACACTACATCGTGACCTATGCTCTGGGTCTGTGTAGTCTGACACCAATGCTGACATGCACGTAAGAAACTGCACGTCAAACCGATGCAGACTGCAAGTCCTGTGATTGGTCTGATGCAGAGCATAAGGTGAGCAGGTGTCTTTGTGAATTTCTCTGGTTTTTAGTACTTAGATAAGGTAGAATGGATTTAGACTTCAAACTATCACTTCAGATTAAGTTGCCAATATATCGGTAGTGTATGTCCTCATTTTTTCTCATTTAGTGGGCAAAAGAGCTGCAGTAACTGCAGTATCAGTATTGTTTCAGCGCTTCATCATGATGCATTTCGATATCGAATCAAATTGAATCATTTACTTAATAATATAATCTATTTGAATGATTACTTATTATTGGATGCTTTCTCTTTTTTGGACCATTCTCTGAAAAACCTTGAAAATACAAGTCTATCAGCAGTTTCTGAAATGCTTATAACAGCCTGTCTGGCAACAATGACCATGCTACATTTAAAGTTACTTCCTTTTCTGAAGCTCGCATTGAGATTCAGCAGGTCATATTGATCACGTCTACATGCCTAAATGCATTGAGCTGCTGTCATGATGTTGGCCGATCAGCTATTTGGGGGAACAACCAGTTGAATGGCAAGTATATAGCATTTTGTTGCACTGCCATTGTTACCGCCGCCAAGGAGGTTGTGTTTTTGCCGGCATTTGTTTGTTTGTAAGCAAGATTACACAAAAACTTCTAAACAGATTTTGCTGAAATTTTCAGGAGATGTTGGTAATGGACCAGCTTAAAAATGATTAGATTTTGGTGGTGATCCAGATAACCATTAGCAAGCAATTGGTTTTGCTCAATAACAGTCTAGCTAATATGATATCAATGTGAGTCTGAGTGCTAGGTGTGTGTTTTCAGTGTCAAGGGATCATATTATGATGCTAACTTTAGCATGGAACTATTGCTTGTAGATGTAACAGCAGTATGTGAGCTACCTTGGCAGAGGTTTGCGTTCTGTGAGTGCTTTCTAGTTGTTGGACTGATCAACTGGTTTTTCAGGATTGCAAACATACTCCGTGATGGTTGTTAATTAACTGCAACAATATTACAAACCAAAAATATTACTGCACTCAAATGCTGTAGTACTATATATCGGTTGTCCTTGCTCATCTGACCTGCTCATGCAGTGTTTATAGGCCTCTACTCCATCTGCACTGGTTGCTATGGACCTATGTGAGCTTTTGCACAAGCGTTGCTATGCAGGAAGAGAGAGGGAGCGAGCTAGAGTAAAAGATAAGAGAGAGAGAGAGAGCCAGAGGCCCATGCAGTGGATGAGTCATAGGCCCCCCAGCCCTCCCTCCCCTCACACTCATACCCCCTGCTTTCCTTCCAACTGACTCAATGGGACCTCACACACACACAAACACACACATAAACACAAACAGTGTCTGCGTGAGCATGTGTGTGCACACACAAACACACACAGAGGACTCCTGGTGGTCTCGTACCAATCCTCTCAGTGGTAGCCACACGTGTTAACACTACTTCCCTGTGGGTAACATATAATGGATCAAATACATGGGAGAGCATGCACAGCCAAAAACAAGAGAACAGCAGTTGTAGACGTGTCTGTGAATGCAGAGCTGCACATGAATATTGAATAGACTGCACATACATACAGGTGCAAAAAGGAAAACAGCCCCTCCAATAAAGCCGGTCCTCATGTTTTGTTTTAATAACCACACTTTTCACAAGACCTGGAGAACATGTTGAAATTTTAGGAATCATTAATAGATTTTCAAATGAGTATGACTGTTGATTTTGCATTGATACCAGAGGTGTGGACTTGATTCCTATGATTTGAGTTGAGGCACAATTTGATGACTTTCAGCGTCTTAAATTTTACTCAACATTAAAAATACTTCAAGTTTAAATGTATGTATGAGGTCAGTTTTCCTGATTCTACTTCAGCTGGATTTTTGATCATAACGGCTCACTCAGTTCCCATGACATCTTCTCCTGCCTGGACAGTCTTACTAGTCACTTAAAAAATTAAACAAAACTAGAAAGCACTCGTAGAGCACAAACCTCCACCAAGGTAGCTCAAATATTGCTGTTACATCTATAAGCAATAGTTCCATGATAAAGTTACCATCATGATATGATTCCTTGACCCTGAAAACCCACACCTAGCACTCAGAATCATGTTGGTATCATTATTAGCTAGACAGTTATTGAGCAAAAACAATTGTTCGCTAATAGCGGTTATCTTAATCACCACCAAAATCTAATCATTTTAAAGTTGGGTCATTCCCAACATCTCCTGAAAATTTCAGCAAAATCTGTCCAGTAGTTTTTGTGTAATCTTGCTAACAAAACAACAAACAGATAAACATACATACACCGGCAAAAATATAACCTGCTTGGCGGAGGTAACAAACACATCATGGATAGAGCCGTCACCCAAAGCAGAGCAAGAATAAACAAATTGAGAAGTCCTGTCTTCAGACTTTATCAACAGAGCTCTTGCGTTTAAGATGTTTTTTATACCTAAAGCTTGGTTGATTTGTTCTGATTTAATTGAGAGAAATGCTACACTACGTCATGTCATTAAGTCACAGCCAGTGTTTTGAGTTAAAGCTGACCTGTGCATTAGGAGAAGAAAGTCAGCCAGGTTGAGCCACCAACAAAACAATAATATAACAACGATAATAGTGGATATTAAATGTCTTACATAAGATTGTACAAATGATCATATCTATCAGTGGGGGATATGCCTTGGGTTAAAAGTGTAAACACACTTTGTGCATGAATAAATGGGGATTTCAGTGTTGCCGGAGACATCAGATGGCTTTGTATTGTATTACAACATGACACCTGCAGATGTGTTTTCAGAGACACTTGTCAGCTATGTGGAAAAGCAGCTTTGAAAGGGATAAATTCTCCTGCTTGAATGTGCTGGACAAAGTTCAAGACATGTGCTTAAAAAGCGACTCTGTGGGAACCAAAATATTAATATTCAGTAGCACTTTGTTATCAGCCTGGTTGCTGTAATAAATCACTCACAAGTTTCATTCTGAATCCTCTTGCTCTGCTCCAGCCTTTACCATAATGTACTGTATATCAGTGGAAAACTCCGCTTTTCTGCTTTAAGAATCTGTTGGAATTATTTCGATAGTGTGGACACTCAAGGAGTTACGGTAATTTGAATCATGCATGTCTTTTTCTGTCAGTGGCCACAGCTTTGTGATATAAGGGATATTAATGGTTTGTAAAACAAGCTGAACAAAACCCAGACATTTTAGGGAATTTTATCAAATTCCCCCGGACATAACATGTCCGGGCAAAAGAGGACATATGGTCACCCAGCTTATACTGTTACAGCAGTGTAGAGTTAACCAGTTACCCCAGTGTTGGATTCTGGGCTGATTGTGTTCTCACTGCAAAGGAACTGCTATCGGGGTTGAGTGGAAACAAGCCCAGGCCACCTCCTTCAGGTGATCATTGCAGGATTGAGTGCGGTGCTCATATACATGCAAACAAACTCAGCCGAGCGCAAAACACCCACTCAACTCTCCCAAATAATCAAAGTGTTAAGTCATACAGACATGATTGTTTTTCACAATCATTGTTACAGTTTTAACTTTCTTATCAATTCTGCAGTGCCTTTTTTCACTCCTTTCATTCAGCCGTGTAGCTAAAACTGTTGTCTTGTAAGTTATTCCCTTAACAGTATAGCCAGTGTGCATGATAAGGAACCTTTTTTGCTTAATTACCCCTGAATCGCTCAGCATCTCAGTGTGCTGTCTTGTCAGTGTGCCGTTCAGCCTGTGCGCAAAAAAGAGCATGCAGGGGATTCACAGAGAGGGGATCCTTCAACCCTTCCTGTTCATTTTTACCTCTGCCAAGGATGCGTGTTTTTGCCGGCACATGTTTGTTTGTTTGTCTGTTTTTAAGCAAGATTTTGCAAAAACTACTGGACGGATGTTGCTGAAATTTTCAGGAGATGTTGGTAATGGCCAATCTTAAAACTGGTTAGATTTTGGTGGTGATGCAGATAATTGCCATTAGCAAACAATAATTTTTGCTCAATAACTGTCTAACTAATAATGATATCAACAAGATTCTGAGTGCTAGGTGTGGGTTTTCAGGGTCAAGGAATCATGTTATGATGGTAACTTTATCATGGAACAATTGCTTATAGATGTAACAGCAGTATTTGAGCTACTTATGTGGAGGTTTGCACTCTCTGTGTGCTTTCTAGTCTTTTTAACTCTGACCTTTATACTCGTGCACAGTTTGTATAGGGGCGAAACCGCATTAACAATTTATGAGTAAGGCCTTCAGCTCTTCAAAACACCAAAACACAATTAATGCAAGTATAATGTACATGGATATGTGGGCCTAGCACCGCCCTTGGTGTGCCAGGGCCTTGAGGCAAAAGTTGTCTTACTGGAGGAGCGTGGCAATTGCTGCAATGGGGTTCTCTGATTGGTTGGTCAATGGTCCAATACAAAACATTTTTTTGATGTTCTTAATTCTTATTGAACCTTAAGTTAGTATCAACCACAGGTGATCCAATCAGAAGTAATACCTGGAAATATGGCCTTGAAAATGTACTCCTCAAAAATAGTTTGGGAGTACAACACGTCATTTTGATCAATTATTTCTCCTCTTTAATATAATACCAATAGTCTTGTATTTTATATTGTTGGAAAGCCTGATTAGTCACCTTACAAAGAGGTACAGCTTGTGCATTTGCTAGAGCAGATGAACATGTGGGAAGCACTCCCCCCAAAAATGTGCCAAAATCCCATGCAACAGGGAGTTGATGCTACGGTATGCAGAGTGTGGGTATTATTTAGAGTCAGGCCCAGTACTATCTGCAAACTTAAGACCAAGTTCTGTGACACTGTTGAGGTCAAAGACAGACCGCAAAGTGGGCGTCCAAGGAAGACAACACTTCAAGAAGATTGCTTCCTCACCCCGACTGCCCTAAGGAACTGTAGCCTGTCTTCCAGGAGAAGAGGGGGTTTCAGCACAATTTTAGGGGGTGCTACCCACACGTTAGATGTATTGCTCACTCCTCAAATGCTCAATCCTTACAAGTTGTACCTCGATGTTTAGGTGACTAATCAGGCTTTCCAACCATATAAAACACAATACCAATTTGTATTACTAAAGGGAGAAATCATTAACCGAAAACACATCTATAAACTTTTTTGAGGAGTATATATTATTGCTGTTTAAATGCCAGTGACTCCATTAAAATGAACAAAACATCAGATCTGAGGAAAAATGAGGAGCAGTGTTTAAATTTGGGGAAATGGAGGGATGCTAGAAAGATTTAGGGAATGATAGAGGGATAAAAAAGAGGGTGAGCAGACCAGTGTTGCCTCTAGTTTCTTGGTTATTTATAGTTTAAATGTCCTGGCTCCTTTTGCCTGAACTCATTGTCTGCCCCTGTCTCTGTCTCTCTCCCCCCTCCAGCCCTCCCCCCTCACCTTCCTCTCTAACTTTAACTCCCTCTCTCCTTCCTCCACGTCTTCATTCCTCCCATCCCTGGTCTCTCGCAGTGACTTCACCTCCGCCTTCTCCTCTCCTTCATCCTTTATTCCCATTCCCCTTCATCTCTCCACTTTTTCATTAGATACTGGGTCAGCGCTCCCTCCCTCACCTCAACCCTCCACTCCCTCCCCTCTCTTGCTGCTCACTGGTGTGGCGTTTCTTTAGTAATGTTACGCAACATCCATCGCAGACACACTGTGGGGCATGGGAGGGTGACGAGGGGGAGGTGGAGGGTTGGATTGGTAAGAAAGAAGGACATAAGGAGAAAGGGAGAGCTTTCCTCCTCATTGCTCATTGACCCACTATCTCGCTGTGGTCCCGCCAGTCACATCTCAACCTTCATGAGCTAATGGCTGATTCTGACCCATTTAGGTCTCCACTGCTGCAGGAATGCATTTTAATGTGGCGTAATGTGGGACACTCTGACCATCACTAGCTTTATCATTTAACTTTGGAGTCTGTAAATCAAAGAACAAGTTTCAGGTCATAAAAACAATGAGAGTATGCCGGAGAATACGTGCGTTTGTGGTGCATAATCAGTGTATTCGAATATTCACATTTTAATTGCACTACAGCTTCTGTGAGTCAGTCCATGAGCTGAGAGCGAGACCACGGTTTAAATCATTTATTAGATCAATAGACTGCTGTGTTTCATTTGCATGGGCTTCTAAAGAAAGGAGATATTAAGGGATAGAGAGAGGAGGCTTTTTCTTCCGCTTTCATGTTAAAAAGCTGGACAAAACATCATCAAAACAAGGCAAAGATGTAAGAGTGACTCAAGAAACCCTTTAGAGTCCTTATTGAGGGTAATAAGATGCATGGAAATAGGGCTGCGTGATTATGGAAAAAAATTATAATCATGAGTATGTTGACTGATATTGAGATCACAATTACTAAGAATGATTAATTATTGATTTTACAATATTTGTGCAAGAATTAAAAATGATTAAATAAATCAACTGCAAATTATTTTTGTTGTTAAAAAATAAATGAATAAATTTCATGAAACCATAACTGTATCAAGACTACAGTTTAGATCAAGCCCAAAAAATCCAGCCTGACCCTGCCCAAGCTCATGGACATCCTCTCCGAGCCCAGCCTTTTTATCGCCTATGCTCTATTCAAATCAGACATTTTTCAATCAGTTATTGATAAATGACACGTTTAAAGCTTGTGACATGTTTCAGCTTGTGGCCCTCATCCTGCTGAAGGCCGCAAGCCGAAACGTGTTGGTCTAATAAAGTCATTCTCTGAACTACAAGTGTTGATGGAGCTCTTTTGATTTCTTCAAGTTTTTTTTCTTCAAGCACCTTTAAAGTTGGCGAAGTTGTTCTAGAAAATCGGACTCTTGTTTAACGTCTCTATACATACATAACAACAATTTATTTTTTCTACGAAAATCCTCCACTACTAGTGGTGGAGGGTAATGTAACATATATTTTAGGGATGTACAATATTGAATTTTTGCCGATATCGGATACGCCAGTTTTTCTAAACTCATTACCACTGATACCAATATCTATCACAAGATTATGTGTCAAAAGCACAAAGCCTCCACTTAACTAAACTGGCCTGTTTCTTCCATGGTTGCAGTTCATTGTGTTAGAAACTGATGTGAAGCAAACAACATCATTTTTGTCTTTAATAAATTACACTTTGGATTCATAAAGGTGGGCATTGCGTGATAAGGTAATCAATCATGTTACATTGTACATTTTGCCAGTATTACAGCCAATGTTTAGTTTTTTTTATGGCCAATTCACATGGTCAAAGTATTCGCTGTAAATATTAGCAAAAATGTTCATATCTGTGGATACCAATAACCACCTTTTAGTCAAATATCTGCCAATAACAATATTGGTCGATTTATATTGTGCATCCCTAATTTTAGATGATGTATCTAAAACCACTAGTCAGCTCTAAATCAGTGAACCTGTCAGTCCATAAGTACACAGGGCATATAAAACAAAAATTCTTCTTCACAGACAGATTGTTTTGTTGCATCTTAAGGCTACGCTGAATGTAAATTTGTATTCATGAGCTTAGATCAGATCAGATTTGATCATGTCCCCCAGCCAAGATAAAATCAGCTTCAGGTTGATAAATGCTGATCTGTGCATGGAAGTGAACATACATCCACTTTTTGGTCGTAGGCATATTTGAGAAATGAGGGCCTTTAAGAGCAGATTCCTAGTTGTTTGTGGCAGAAATCCATACAGACATGAATGAGCACATCACGGAGACATATGTCTTATAACAAAACAAGTTAAAGTTGCTGTTACCTCTGACTTTCTTCCACGGTGCTACAGCATTAATTCGACAGATAACATATTCCTTTTCACATCCTCAAACTCCATTTTCTTGATATTCTGTGCCTTAAGCAATGAACTGCCGTACAGGTGATGCACAAACCTAAGTGGAGTCAAAGGAAGATGCGTAGAGGATGTGCCGTGGGTATGCACACAATAGACGTCTGTGCAGGTTCTCAGTCATCCAGGTTAGGGTTATCCAGCACTGAGCTGCTGGCAGGGTCATTGACCTGACTTCACCTGGAGGTGTGACCAGTGGGCACTTCCTGGGTCATTCGGGTCATGCTTTGTTTGGTCTTTTGTTCTTGGGTGAGGGTGTTGTTTCTAAGAACGAAGATCCAAAACTTAATGATATATAGAGGATATACAGAGTCTCAGTCTCCCACCTCTCACCACAGCACACTTTTCCACTTTGCATCAGTCCATGTCAGATGAGCTAAGGCCCAGAGCAGCCGGCAGCATTTTTGGGTGTTGTTGATGTGACTTTCACTGTGCATGGTAGAGTTTTGCACTTGTATGTAGCAACAAACTGTGTTAACTGATGAGTTTTCCAGTGTTCCTAAACTCAGGTGGTAAACTCCTTTACAGAATAATGTCAGTTTTTGATGCAGTGCCAACTGAGGGATCAAAGGTCACAGGCATTCAATGTTAATTTTTGACCAAGCCGTTTACATGCAGAGATTTCTCTGGGTTATCTGAATCTCTTGATGATATTTTGGACTGTAGATGATGAAATCCCCAAATTCCTTGCAATTGTACATTGGAAAACATTGTTCTCAAACTGACTATTTGCTGACGCAGTTGTTCACAAAGTGGTGAGGCTCAGCCCATCCTTGATTGTGAATGACTGAGCCTATCAGGGATGACTCTCTTTCATAATTCATGACTTAACTGTTTCAAACCAACCTGTTCACTAGGACCCAGGATCTGTTGTGTCAACTATTTTACACGTACTATTTTACAAATTTGAAGGCAATATGCATTTACAGAAGTGCTGGTAAGCAGGTCAACAATACAAAGCCTCTGTTTAGGAGCAGAATTTGGAGTAACCCTTAAATAATGAAAACAGATTATTAATCATCAATATTGAAGATGAATAATGTGCTTTTGATCATTGATTTCCTTACTGTTGTCTATACTGTAAATATAGTGAATATTGCACTGAAGCTTGATTTTAACAATATTGTGGATCGAATTAAAATCGCAATATCTGCCAGAAAAAGCTGAATTTTCCTAAAATCGTTCAGGACTGCTGTTCACTGTGGAATGTTCCAAGCAAGTGATTTGTGAGCATTAATCAACTTTCCCAGTCTTTTGTTCCCATATCCAAGGTATTTGGGTCATGTTGCAACTATCTAATCAGAACATAAATGAGTTATATTTGCAAGAAACTATAAAATGTATCAGTTTGAACATGACATATATTGTCTTTGTGGTGAATTGAATCGAATATAGGTTGAAAATGATTTGCAAATCACTGTATTCTGTTTTATTTATGTTTTGCACAACATCCCAACTTCACTTGAATTGAGGTTTGTATTCTGTTTTTTTCCCAGTGCACATAACCCTCACAATTCTGCAAAAAGCAGATCTGAAGAACGTGTTTTTCCTCCATGATGTGTAGATCAATCATCTGATCTAAATACGCTGAGAGGAAACTCCGACTCCTGGGATAAGATATAAAGCAGTGACACCTGAACCCGGTGTTCTCCAGCTTATCTGCCCCCTTTGATAAGCTTCCAGTTAAATACGCAGAGCTATAATGATCACAGTGATCCAGATCAGAGTATGACCATACAATCTGAGCTCACATCACTCTTCAGGCTCTGCTATGCTGTAACAGAGAGGATGTAATGAGAGCTGCAGAATGAGGACAGGTAGCTGCTCCACATATAGCTGCCTGCTGTCATTTTATACACCACCAAACATCTGTTGCCTCATTTCTCAATGAGCCAGGCTGGGGCACTATCAGCTCTGCAAAATTCTAATATTTCTGCCGCACCTCCGTCTCTCTCTTTTGTCTGCCTCTTCTCCTCTTTCCTCACACTCTCCTCATCTTTTTATTGCCTAATTTCACCCGTTTCCCCTCGTCCTCTCCCTCTGTGCTTCTGTGGGAGGGAAACATTGCAGAAAGTTTCACTAAACAAAAACTAGGATATGGAGCAGTGAAGGGACCAGTGGGAGCTGAGGGACTTCTCAAAAGGGGGACAGCAGTGTAGTTGTTTGCAGGTGGATGTTGTTATTCCCCATTTAAACTCTTTTTCAGACATGTTCATTAACTGTAATTGCTTAATTGTCTGACTCTGCTCTGCTCCAAAATCCTATTTGGCAGATTTAGACGTTAAAATGGCAGGTGTGTACCCATGGGTGTGAATGTCTTCTGTAATCAGTGAACATGTCTTAGTATCCTTTTCCCTCCTGCACCTCATTTGGTTGAAGTATTTGCTTTTGTCATCTTGTTTGTCTTTAAAGCAGATTTTGAGTCATGAAAACACAGCTTGATTTATGAGTCAATGCATAAACCAGAACTACCACCTGGTTGTGTAACACTGAAAGTAGTGGTGGGTCAAGAATAGGGATTGATTTTGTGATAGTGCGATGATAAATGCCATGAAGTTCACAACGTATTTGACAATCAATCCGAACAAGATCTGAGTTTGTATGGATCTTGTAACATTGTAGTGTTAGATCCGGCTGATGTATTGTCTGTAATCAGTCAGACACATCGTACAAAGCTCCAAGTCAAAACATTTAAGCTTGGTGTACAGATGCACTGCCCAATCAGACTCCTTAAAGCAGGAAGGGGTGGGAGCTACGGGTGTGACGACAGCAGGGAGTGATTGCTCATACAGAGATTATAGCATATATATATATTTTTACAGAGAGAAAGAGAGAGAGAGAAAGAGAGAGAGAAACAGAGCTTAACAAATCTATTAGCCCACCACCCAACATAAGGTTTATGTCACAGCTTCCCTAATTTAGCAGCGTTGGTGATTACCAAAGTCACTTTTTATGTTTCCGTAATCGTTAATACACCAGTATGTAGAAGCTCTTTACCTGAAAGCATATGTTTAATACTTTAATATAATTATATTTATTTGTGTAGATAACTGAAGAGAAGATATTTTAATGGCTAAATGTTATGCTTGGTCAAAACAACGCATACTCTGCTGCTACGACTTGGTCTCATACCTGTCAAGTTTTGGATTGGAAAATAAGCAAAATTTTGCAATGCCCGCTGTGAGTCGTCCCACCACCCCAACCAAGCTCCAGTATCCCTTACATTTTAAGACAGGCTTGCAAGAAATCTAAAATAACCACTTTGTTTTTCTTGGTTTGTTCCTGCTGTTGGCACTAACCTCGCGACAAATGCCACCCAGGCTACTGCATCATTTTGGTGCATTGCCGCCCCATCCTCGCAAGACTAGTGGCAGAATTCAGTTTGGAGAGGCAGAGGAATGTTTTTTATTATTATTGTATTATAATACGGGAGATTTACGGGAGAATATGGGAGGACGACGGGAAAGAGGGGTAAAATAGGATAGTTTCCTGGCCAATGCAGGAACTTGACAGCTATGCTTGGTCTGTCATGTCATGACATCAGTGTCTTATTCTTTGTCTTGTTTTTTTGTTCAACAGCCTGTAGGAACAAATTTACCACTGGGACAATAAAGTTATCTGTCTTTCTATCTATCTGTCTGTCTATCTATCTCTCCATCCAACAATCCATCTATATGTATCTATTATTTTTTGATAAATGTTCCAAAAGTGGGTAGAAAGAATTTTTGTCTATAGTGTCACCTTTTGATTTCCAGAGCTGGAATATGAAATTTTAGGAGCAAGGACAACTCTCTGAGATCTAAAAAAAAATCATCTATTGGGCCTCTCCTCCTTGTGTTACACACAGGAAAGTTGCAATTTGAAATAAATTACTCAAAACTGGGGTTTTCTGGCCATTTCAAGGGGTCATAGTTGGACAAACTACTCCAAGAGCATTAATCTAACCGACTTCAACATTTTAGTACTGTTAAAGGACACTTTGATATTAAAAGTTCTGTAAACTCAGTGAGTATGGCAGTTGTGAGCCTTTAAATGTGCTTTTTTTAATGAGGGAACAAAATTGTTCATAACTCAGCTGTTTTGTAATTAGATGTTACTCAAACATTAATGTAAACTGAGGTTGTATCCCTGTACACGTTCATTTTTGAGGTTTATAAGCTGATTCAGTGCTGTTCAGTCTGTTCAGCACATGTTCGTTTGTTATCTGTTGTTAAGTTCGCTGATGTTTTAAGTTTCATTAGTGTCTTTCATGCAGTAGAATCCAATCAGTGAATGAGATCCCATAAGGAGGTTTGTCTGTTCTTACATGACTTCTTCAGTTTCTGCTTTTGTGCACCCCTGTACATCGGCCCTCAGATCTGCCTCCTCTCTTCCTGATCCTCTGTCCCCTGAGTTTAGGGCTCTGTGGGGGTCGTTAATGGCAGGTCAGAGACTACTCCCCATTGGACAGAGGACAAAAGACAGAGGACAGATCATTTGAGAGACCTGGGATGCACAGTTTGACTGAGTTGGGGAGGAAATGCTGAAGTCTCTCACTGCAACAAAGCATGCCACTCTTCTCTGTGTTTCACCAAGCAGTCAATTCAAGAGCTACGCAAAATTAAAATGCTTTGTTCCCCACATCTATAGCTGCACCTGTTTTAGGGGAAAAGATGCAGCTGTTTAACAGGCTCTGAAATCTGGGACTCTTGTTTGACACTCATATGCACTCAAAAAGTTTTAGAAGTCCTTGTCCTGAGAGCGCTACATGCTGGTGACACAGAACAAGTCCTACTTTCAACAGCTGAAACTCGGTAGAGCCGCTCGGAAACCCTGTCGCTACAACATTTTTCTGTTTATGTCAGCTCGCAGACGCTATGTGGATATTTCTGTTTACAGCAAAGACCTTTAACAGCATGGATTTCACTCTGCTTATATAGGGGGGCATATAGAGAGATCTAGTGCAGGGTACAGCGAGGAAGAGAGCATCATGGGAGCTGAGCAGCAACATTATTATAGATTCTAACATCCTCCTACATTATGTATGACACCAGCACTGATCTGAGTGGACATAGAGCAAAGTCAAGCTTCCTTCATGTACATTAGCTTTAAAAACAGCATAGGCCTTAAGCAGATATAGCTTATACTAGTTAAGAGCAAACACAGGGACATCACATTCTGATGGTTAGCTGGCTGTATTACTGCTGCTGCTAAGATCATACACTCTAAAACGCATATACTTTGAAACATTTTGTGGAGACTTTAAATCATGGGAGTTCAGCAGGTTTAATGACTTACATTTTCTCTGACCTGTGCAGATTTCACACACTGGGGTCTTCATTAAAGTGATACTCCATCTGAAATGTCTCTTTTTAGTACCACTATAACCCCCCCTTTAGACTTGAAAGATGGCATTAAACCGGTCAAGTATTCCATGGATTATATGAATATGAGAGCACTCTGCAGTCTGAGCATCACATTATGTGCATTTGTACAGCCGCTGCAGTAAGTCATATATGTTGTAAATGTAAGTAGAGTGGTTCTTTGATTTTATATGTGACTATATGTTTACTTGCAGCCCTCACAGTATTTTAGACATCTTAGCTTAAAGGTTTAGTTTGAGTATTTTGAAGAGGGGTTGCTAGAGGCCCATTGCACTAGTATGTATGAGTGCCAGTTAAGGAAGTTGTTAGCTTTGTTCTGGGGGAGATATCTGGGTGCGGATGGTGGCTGGTACATAGCAGAACATGGTGTCACCAAAAGCCTCGTAATTAACCCAACTGTAGGTTAAAACAACTAAAAGAACTACATTGGCTTGACAATACGATACAGTTAGATTATTTGAGAGGTCCAGGAGAAGGTGTTATTATGTCCCACTCATGACAGTGATAGGCCTTCAAGTTCGCAGACATGGGCTCACAGTTCATGCATCTGCACCGGCAGGTTACTTGTGATCTGTCCTGCTCCTCTGTCTCCATCCCTTTTTCTACCTGTGACTCCGTCCGCAGAAGTTCCTCCTATCTGTACTCTGGGTCATAAAGACATCATGTCATGCCTACACTTAATGGCACTTTGTTGTTACTAGAGTCAAATTTGCTCATTTTTAGCTCAGTTTTAGTGAAGTTGGTGCTGCCGTTTCCTCTGACCAGCTGATGGCGGAAGGATACATAACGCCTAAAGGTGCGTTCACACTGACGCGACTTGGGTGACCTGGGAGACAACTCTCCATGCAAAGTCAATGTACAGCCATGATGGTGCGGAGCTAGCCCTCCCGCGATGTGACGGACACAACCTGGGCGACTTGGTTGAGCTACCAGATCACTCTGGATGCTTGGCCAAGGTTGCATCGCTCAGTTGGCAAAGTTGAAAAATTTGAACTTTTTAGGTGGCGTCGCGTGTGACTGTGCCATGACAGCCAATCAGCATTGTGTGGGTGTGTGACAGCTCCCACAACTGTTTTTATTCTGGATCACATCAGAGTGACGATCCATGTCCGTATGGGAACATTAGTACGTGAGTACATTAGTTCGGCCTTATTCAATAGAAGTAGCTGTTCACTGCGGTCCTCTCCTTCCTCATCTGCATCAGCTGCAGTGTTTTACGGTTGGTAGATGAACGAAAAGGGTACAGTTGGAATAATGTCCATAGGTTTTTGAGAAGTTTTAACGTATAAGTAGGTTAATTATGAGGCTTTCGGTGACACCATGTACTGCTGTTGTACTCATTACCGTCCGCACCCAGATATCTCACCCAGTTTTGTAATGGCTCTGTGACAGTCTTTTATAAAGCATTAATAAATGCATTTAAAAAAAAAAAAAAAAGGGAGAAAATTTTAGTAACCAATAATTTGTTTTATTTCCATGTTTTGCTCACTCAATACAGCTTTACTTTTGCTTTTGAGCTCAAAATATTGATGTTGACATCATACATTCTGATGAAAGATATATATCCTTACTGGTGGATATAAACCTCGTATCTTGAAAACCTAAATATCAAGGAAAAGGTGGTTCATTCTTATCGATCCCTGTGAATTTTGCGTGTGACTAAAGTTGACCTACACAGATTTTCAGTAGCAACAATGTCAAACAAGTCACTTCTAATATTCCATGTCATTGTTGTATGGATGAATGCTTCTGGGAGTTGTTGGTGTTTTCACCCTCTATATGTTGTGCAGTAAGCTTCTTTTAGTCAAAATTTGAGCCACAATTAAAAAACTTCTGTTTTATTTCTTCCATGATCCCATTTTGTTACCTCTGTGTTGTCTTTTCTGCTGACTGCTTTTGATGAGAGCATGATTCGCAAAGCATGCAGAACAAAGTGGAAGGAATTGATAAGGGATTTGTTAAGCAAAAAGACTAATGATATTTATTCCTTGAGGGAGTTGTTAGCAATTCTCAACTGGAATTGGTTTTCGATTTCCATTCCTAGTTTTGAGGTTGTGTGCTCATGATCCCTTACTTCTTTAAGGCAAACTGTGGAGGAGACTGTGTGGATATTTTTTACTTTTATCTTGATATTTCTACTTTGACCCATTTTGCAAAGAGTTGTTCTGTAGTTCTTAAGCTAGATATGTTGGTGCTGGTTCATACTGACTCATTGATGAAGCTGATTGATTTATGTTTAAGTGGAGAAATGGTGAATTTGATTTGCCGAGTTTCATTTGTGAAGCATTTTTAGCATTCAGACCACTAATTTCTCCACTCTGGATTTTTGTTTATTTATTTTCACATTCGGGCAGAGAACACAAACACCTGGCTCAGGGTTGTCCTGTGACCACCTGGTCTCCTTGGTGCCCTCCACCACAGCCCTCATGTCCTGCCAGATCACAGCCAACCACCCATTTATTCTGCTGTCGCATTAGCTGTCTCCTGTTTGGTGCCACGCAACAACACGCTGCTCCTTTTACTCAATGTCAAAAAAAATCAAAAAGGAGAATTTTTTATTTTTATTCAGTAGCAGCAGTTTCCCTTCTCTGTCACAACTAAACATCAAAGTAATGGATGTGTTGTTAGCACGCACACACACATGTGAGCATGCCGGCAGACAGGAAAAGTAATTGCTTAGTCTAAATTAGTTAGAGCAAGAAGGGTGAGAATCTAATTCCACATTTATTACAATTATCTTTAATGGCTCCTTCTATTGTCAAATGTTCTCTGAAATTGTGCAGAAATGAATTCAGCCGTCCGGGTTCAAAGATTAAAATGAAATACAGCTCACTATGAAGCTGTTAAATGAAGTGAACACTTTGACAGCAAATGTTCTGACTCTGAAGGGTTTCGTTTTAGAGTTTTGTTCTGGATGCATTATGTGCTATTTTTGATTGAGTCTTATATTGAAGTCCAATGCTCGCAGTTTAATCATATTATAAGTATTTACCAGTGGAGCACTTAGTTCTCTAAGCCACATCAACAGTTAGTAGCCGACGTTGACCAATGTTGTGAAATCATCAAAATTTTTGTGAAAATATGTTCTGGGGATCAATTTTGCTGTGTTCAATGCTGGTTAACATGACTGAAGTGGAGAGAAATGTTGTGACAGCTAACTATGATGTTTCCCCATGACCCTCTGACTAATCATAGACAGATTTTGAACTTTAGCCAATGTAGATTTTTATAGTTGCTTTTTTTTAGAGACCTCGCACATGAAGATAAAAGATCAGGCATTGAACAGTTTTCGATCACACTGTGTTGGGTGTGCCCTGATAATCTTAACACAGCACACCATGCACATAATGATTCTGTCCGAACATCGATCTAGAATATAGTCCTCCAAACCCGGAAATCTTGCATAATCAAAAGTGATCCAACAAAAATGAAGAAGAAGAGGAAGAAGAACATGGCAACAACTGGAAAACACGACACGCAACATGGGAGAGGACATACGAGAAGAAGGAATGATGGTGGTCTTGGGACTGTTTTTGACAGAAAAATCCTGAACTTAAAAAAAATGAAAAGACTGTGGAAAAAATCCTGGAGACAGCATGAACACGTCAACTGGTCCTCCATGTCTGAGGTCCACCAAACTTTATGTTTCAGGTCAGCCATGCTTGTTTTTATTTACGCCTGCTTACTTGTTCCTCAGTAAGCTGGCTTCTTGATTGTCTACATTCACGTCACAATTCACAGAGTCATGACTCGGGAGTTGTCGGGTTTCCCCACACACGAAAATTTTTGGTCGTAAATATTGAACATGTTTAATGTTTACAATTGTCGGCCCCGACCCATTTTGGAGTTGTTTATTGGGCCAAATTTATTCTTAGCACACCACAGACCACAGGATAATCTTATAGGATCATTTTATGGGGCATAAGGTAATCTGGAGTTTGCCGTCCTTGGTCAGGAAGGGGGAAAGTAGGGACAAAAACAGCCTCATAATCTTTATGTGTGTACCCCGCTTTTGGGTTATATTGGCTGAACCCACAATTTCCACAGTCCGTCTGCTCAGCGTTCTGTAGGTGATGCCCCTTTCCAATTAAATTGTCCTCACTCTTGTCAATGAGTCTGTTTCCAAAGCCTGCACCTTGATATGTCTGCGGAGTATGCCAGCCTAGCACAGCTCCAAGCAGGGTCACTGGAACTACCGGGCAAGTCTATTTTCATTGGGTGTTGCTTTAGCTCCACTCCATTCACCGCCAAACAGATCAACCCAATGCAAGAAAAAAACACTCAGTTTAAAGGTCATTTCAAAATAAAGCAGAAATAATGGAAAAAAAATGTTCATGCCTACAGCAGATCAACATCAGGCAGGAAATATAACCTGTTGTTTACATGTTTCTCTTTCTGTTATCTCACAATAACCTTGTGAAGCTGAAGTTCTCTGGTGATCTTTATGATCTAATTTTTTAAGCTTCCAAGGCTGTGCTTCACTGCGCAGCACTTAAAATACGTTTCCTGTTGGTGGGCACAGAGCTGCAGTGCTGCCTCGCTGTGGCAGTCAGACTATCGAGCATCGTAGGGTTTTCCCAAAATGTAAATACAATTATGATTTAGTATGAACTGACATGATTGTTATCACAATCTGCCCTGCAGCATTTTCACCACTTTAATTTGCTGTCACGGTGACTCCTTAAACAGCTGCATTGCATGTACAAAGATGTTGTCCATGGCTGAAATCGGACTGCTGGAGTGTAATCTGTGGAAGTATTTTGGCTGAAGGATCACACTGTGCTCTGTCATAACAGATTGATGTTTCTCAAATGAATCTCATTGCTCATACATCCATTTACTCTGTTATGAAATGTTCTCATATGTTTTACTAGAGGCCACAGCAGCATTTGAAACTTTTAAAGTGATGGCAAACAGGACAGTTGCTCCGATGTGTTGGTTATAAAGCATGAGTAAAAACAGCCTTGTTTTAATTGAACCGACACTGGAATTATAGAGTATTAGAACTGGCCCCTTGGGGGTCTGACTCAGGGATTGTTGAGTATTAGAAGTGCCCCCTTTGGGGTGTGACTCTGAAACTACAGAGTATTCAAACTGGCTCTTTGGGAATGTTGTTCTGGGGTTATTGAGTATAAGAACTGGCCCCTGGGAGTCTGACTAGAAGCTCTGCTGGATCTGGCATACTGCAAAATAACAGCCATTTGGTTTGTCAGTCATGCTGTGCTACTACCAAATGCACTTAGTAGTATATACTACCGCATGTTAGTAGTTTACATTTAAAGTGTTAGAGCTGGTCCCTGGGTTGTGTGACATTTATTGTAGTTTTTAAAGACGGAGTTGTAGTGTCTAAAACAGATATGTGTACCACTTATCCTTCTTTCTTATAATTCTTGTTAGTGGTCTGTTAATACATTCTCTAAATGTAGACTTGTAATGTGCAAAGCATCTTTGTCTTCTTTCTATTTTTGTTAATTTTTAATGATTGTCCCTGAACTCTAGTTTATCGTTGGAGGTCCTCCAAGCCCTTGTGTTTTATGAATCATTGGGGCCACAGCAGGGGCATCATTGTGCCAGAAAGATCTCTGTCAGCGTACTGAACATTTAATACATTTGCCTGTGTGGGTTTTGCATTTGTTCGTTTGTGTGTTAGCAGGTGAACAGGATAACTCAGAACTTTATAGTGAATTTTAGTATTGGCACAAGGAAGAAATGATTTGATCCGAATCCCGATGTGGATCCAGAAATTTTTGAAGGGATTGTCCAACATTGCCAGATAGGTCAGTTTCCTCACAACAAGAAGGTTGCTGGTTCAATCCCCATGTTGGTCAGGGCCTTTCTGTGTGAAGTTTGAATGGTCTACCTGTGCGTGTGTGGGCTCTTAGCACCCAGTAGACCAAAAACATGCTCATTCGGTTGATTTGTGGATCTAAATTTTATAGAGGTGTGAGTGTGATTGAGTGTGTGAATGGTTGTCTGTTTGTCTTTGTGGCCCTGCGATCAGCTGGCGGTCGGTCAAGGGCTGTACCCCACCTCTCACTTAATGTCAGCTGGGAAAGGCTCCAACATCTTCATGACCATGAAAGGGATAAGCAGTGTGGATGTTGGATGAATTGAAGTTCTCAGTGGATTAAAAGCTGATCAAAAATAAATAGATAAATAAATAAATGGGTAGGACAGTGTGAGATAAGACTGTCGCCACATTTTTTGACGGCAAGTCACCCGACCCTGTTGGAGCTGCCTTGGTGGAGTTTTGTGCACTCGAGGGCACTTCTACTTTTTAGTCTCTGACATAAAAAGTTGGTATTTTTTTTTTAAATGGGGCATATCTGCTGCCTGCCTGGACTCTCAAGAAGCTGTGTTTTTTTGTTGTTCTACATCAGCTTAAACTTTCAAACCTGGAGTTTACTGCTCAGTCCTGTTTCTGTAATGAAGGCATAAAACAGCCCAAAATAAACCTTCGATATAATAATAAAAGATTAACAGTCCTTTATCTTTTATTTGTTCTCCTGTTACAAAAGTTTGCAAATTCATGAAAGGAGGTTAAAAAGGGGAGCCTTATTCATCAGAAAACCCTCTCCTGGATGAAATGCTCACATAAATAGAACAGATTTCATGTGCCTCACAGAACATTTTCATCCACTGAAGTGAGCTCATGATTGCTGTCTTTGCTGTGCGCCGGGTCTCCTTTGAGGTTTATGATGTTCATCCACCTTCTACAGCTCAGGGACTACTTTATTGGCGTTTTAGCAAACACGACGACTGAGCCATAATTAGCATAAAGAATAAAGACGCTTTGCCAAGTATTTGCATAACACACGGAGCTGGTTCAGAGGAGGGCGTTTGTACTTTACATTACATCTCTCACTCACACACACAGATTCTGCAGTGGGTTAGGATGTTAATACTTCATAACAGGATGTCTGCCAGTGTTTCATCACACTACATTAACTTATCCTTAACAGCCATGAGGTCAGCCGGCAAGTAGGGCTCTGATTGGCTCGTGACAGCAGGGGGTCTCTTGGAGGTCTCACTTTATTGGTATAAATCATCTGCGGAGTGTCACCGGGGCCCTGCTTGCTGTGAGGATAAGTGGGTGACGGAGCCGCTCTGACCCCTGAGGTGCAGGTTGTTCTTAGAATAATAGTATCTGTTCCATGTTTAAGCAGGATGTTTAATTCAGCAGGAGCAATTTAGGAGATCGACACCTCATAATGACGACAGCGGGAGGAGGACGGAGGGTGGGGAGTCTCTCAGACATGGGATTTATTAAAGTTCTGTAAAGGTTTAGGCTGTTTCTGTTTGGTGGCAGTGAGGGCTGGGAAATATGGGCATTTAGAAAAATCACATTCCATGGCAATAGATGCATATCTTGATCTGTTTTGTGCAAAAAGTAACAAATGGTTGTCGCAGAATCATAGTTATGAACTGAATATGATTCTTCAAGTAAAGATCAAACAATATCAACACCAGTGTAGTACGTTGGCAATGTAATAGTTTTCAAAGCACACAATATTTGGCTTTTTATTTACAGTGCTCAGCACAAATGAGTACACCCCTTCAGATTTGTCAGAAAACCTTAAGTTTCCTTTCAAAAACATTTTCTATGGCATACTGTACTGCAAAATACTTCCCCAAATGTGAGTAACGAGTACACCCCAATCAAAGGGGTGGTAGCAAAGCTGAATATTAGTTGTCATATTACCCTCATTTTCATCTTATAGTAAAAAAAAATAGCGTTATATTAAACCCAGCTATGTCAAAACTTTGGAAATTGCTCTTTTGTTCATTTAGATATTGATTACTACATTACTTTTAATAGGGGGTGTACTCATTTATGCTGGGCACTGTATTTATTTTTGACCATCAAAAACTATAAACACATTTCTTCACCCTGTCTAACTTGTGCAGTAATACTGGCTGCATTTCCATTCGCTGAGGTTGTAATAATTTCCCATAGTTTGAAATATCACCTTTACCAAAAAAAACTTAAAAAGAAACATAAAAAAAATGAACAAGAAACAAATGAATAAAATAAAAAAAATATATTAAAAAAATGAATAAAATTCAAATGAAATTGTAAAGTAAAACTGAATAAATAATGTTAAAAATAAAATAAAAACACAAAAATCTTCAAAACAATTCAAATCTTGTTATTGCAAAGCCCTTAAGTTACTCCTGGAGCTTAGTTCAGTATTTTTGAAGGTGGGTTGTATCAGGTACTTTACAATAGTCAGTTGATAAGTGCGCACAGGCAGAAGAACACATCCTTTTGCTATATCGTAAAATAGTGCCAAACAGAGACTTTCTCGAGGAAAAATAAAGCACTCTGAAATGTTTGCCCAATTGTACATTTGATCCAACATTGATTTATAGCTCGTTTTTATGTAAAACTCACACAATTGACCTTTTGTCAAGCTCCACCCTATCCAGGAAGTGATCAGGAAGTGGCAAATCAGAAGAATAAGTAATTGCAGATTTATTTTCATCTTTATGTGTGCAGTTATGGATATCTGAAATTGATAGTCAAGCCACAATGAGTGAGGTGGAGGGCTTCATGTGTCTGTGGTGTCTGTATTATCATTGTTTATTTAAAATAAACTATCAAAAATTATTTTATTGGGGTCCCTGGTTGTTTTTTAATCCTTCTTAACAGTTTATTAGCAATCATCCTTTTAAAAACACATTAATGCACATATAGAATTTTGATTGCATTTCCAGGAAATTGGATGAACTCTAAAATTAATAAATTAAGTCACATTTAGCAGTTTCTCTGTTGAATTAATGATAGTTTCTTTTCAGATCTGTCTCCTGTAAGTTTGTTGACTGTATTTCACCATCAAATAAAAAAAACAGCAATTGCAATAATTACATTTAAAAGGTTGTGGACTAAAGACTTTATTGTGCCAAAACTCATTTTCTACTCCAGTTGCATTTCATCAAGGCTTTTATTTAAAGAGAACAGAGACAAATCAGCACCAGACTGAACTTTTTAAAACAATATGTATTATTCATGTTGATATGGTGTTTATTTGTGAAGGAGTGTGCTAGCTTTAATTTCCATCAGCTTTTGGAGTGGTTAGCTTTTAGTTGTGGGTAATGAGTCTGATGGTTATGGTTTGAAATAATCTGCATAAACAACAGTATAGTCATATAAATATATTTTATTAAGGCTACTTGTGCGGTTAGCTTACTTTATGTTATCAAAGAGAGACTCCAAAGGACACTGTGCTTAATGCTAGATCTTTGCCACAGTTATCAACTGTCGGCTTTCAGATGGATCAAGAGTTTGAATGCACTCACCATGTCTTAGCATGTTAACATCTTTAATGTAATTCAACAGCATTTAGAAACATTAGTTTTAAAATGTTCCACAACTGCAATACATAGCAGGATTCAAGTTTCACAACCCCAGAGCTCTTTCTCCTGACTTAACCTGCATACACTGGGCATGCCTGTTCTATGTATCGTCCTGACAAAAGATGAACATGAAGGAAACATTGAAATACATCAAACCACCACCTGTCAGGTATTTTACTGATGAGCTAGCCTCCCTGCTTGGTTGTGCTTGCTGGTGATGCTGTGGGTAGGTATGAGAGTGATTGAAAATGATCTTGAGGGTGTTTTTACCTCGAGGAGGTTATGTATTGGCAAACATTTATTCTTTTTTTTTTCTTGTTAACAGGAAACTCTAAAGTTATTGATGGAATTTGATGAACTTTTCTAGGATAGGTTAGATTTTGGTTGTGACTCAATTCTGGATTCAGATCCAGGAATTTTTCAATGGATTTTTTAACATTGCATGATAGTTTGCGCATTTTCCATAACTCAGTGATTTCTCAGCAAAAGGATGACACTTTCAGGGATTGCTGGTCATGGTAAGAGACCAGTATTTGTTAACAGTGTGAGATAGGGCAGCTTTTCACATTTTCGTCAATAACTTACCCAAATAGGTTGGACATGCCTGGACAGGGGTTTGTGCTCTTAGAGCACTTGTGTTTTTTTTGTTTCTTTTTAATGAGACATGGCAATGAAACAAATGAATAAAACAAAGTTTTTACTTTAACTTCCATCTGTGTTAAGTTTTCAAAGAAAACGTGACAGCCATCCTTTTGTTGGCCCTCTGACTTTTTTGCTGAACCAATGCATGGGATAGCAAAAGAAAAGGTGTTTACCTCGACCAAAGTGATTATGGTTTTGCCACCTGCTGTCTGTTTGTTGTGTGTCTACAAGATAACCCGAAAAGTTATGAACAGGTTTTGATAAAGATCAAGAGAATTTTGGTCATGGCATAAGGATGAAGTGATAATGTTGTGGTGGTGATCTGAATCCAGCTGCAGATCCAGATTTTTTTTTCAATTATTTGTTAACCCTGTGAGATAGGGCAGTTTTCCACATTTTTGACAATGAATCCCCCACAATGTAGGAAGCGCCTAGGCGGAGGTTTGTGATCTCAAACCAACTCCAGTGCAATATTTTTTTGTTGATGTTGTTTTAAAGGGTGTAGGATGAAGTGCAGAACTGACATAGTCCCAGCCCATTTTACAAAAAATAACTCAAATAATTTAATCCATGGTTTTTCGTAATATTACCAAATAATAAAGCTAACAAAAAAGCAATAAAACAGCAACATCAAAATAATTTCCCTGGCATAACTGAAAGTACTTTTATTTAAGCCTGCCTAATGTTGATCAGGTTTTTATTCCTATACCTTTCATTTCCTTCCGTTAAGATACAATAATAGTCTCATATTGGTGTTTTTTTTTTTTTTTTTTTTTAGAAATAAACAAGTCTCTGTTAAACAGACTTTTGTTTCACTGTTTGATAATCGATCATTTAAAAAAAATGTTCATGAGTTGAATAGTTTCAGAGTCTACTGGGTCCTGAAATTTCTGTGTATTCAGTTTAATGAAGAGTGGGTTTGTTGGTTCACTGTTATTGGCATCATTAATGGTATGACTATGATTTTGTTCCACCAGCATGATTCAAATATGTGCCAAGGGTCTCTTCAAGAATTGTAACAAAGAGCTTTTAACACGTTTGCAGTCCTCTTTTTCAGCATGGCTGGGTTTTGTTCCATCTGAAGTTCAAACTTCAATATTTTTATCGAACCAATGAAGGTTCAATAATCATAATTTGGGGGGAAATTTGGGTTACAGTTTCTCAATTTTCTTAATGAACTAGATAAGTACCTCTGTGATCAACATTATGAAGGCATGTATTGCTACTATTCCATGAACTTTGTGTTTGAGCTGTGAAAATGATTGCAGCCTATCATTGCTGAGGACTAAAAAGACAAAAGGTGAAAATACCATTTAGATGAAGATAAAGAAAGGAGGGTGCAAAGAAAACCTCCATGTCTGTTCAGGAGTGTGTGTGCCAGCCTCTAACCCAGTCCTCTATAGAAAACAGAAACACACCTGACACCAGCGCACACCTGAGTGCAATCAGCACCCAAGAGTGCTGATTGCACTCAGGTGTGCAGATACAGAGAGAAGGGGAAACAGAGAAAGAAAAGGTCACAAACCAGACCACACATGACAGCGAGGAACTTCGGCGATATGTCTGTTAAAAACAGGACTAATACTATAATACAATTTAAGTGAACATAAACAATTTTCAGTACCTTGAATTTGGATTTGCTTTGTCATGCTTTCTTTATCCTTGGTGGCGATGGAGTTTTCCAATTTACTGGCTGATGTTTTGTCACAGAATCGTATTTGAAGATCCAATTTTCATTGCATGTAACCACTCCTTCTAAAAAATGTGTTTCCTTTTTTAACAGCCTCCTTATCAGTGGAGAACATTTCTGCTTTTATTCATATACTGAGTTGTTGAACATTTCGAGCGATTTGTTTCATTTGTTGAATGTAAGTTTCTAATGTGCATGGGCACCAAGGACATCCATCATCTTAGACCTCATCTCTGCCTTTACAAAATATTTTGTGCCATCAAAAACATGCAGGATTTCCCATACACCTCATTTAATGCTCAAAAAGATTTGGCTGCTGGTTTATTTAATTTCACCAAAAGTTCAAGTTAATGTGTTGCTCAGTTTTTAAGTTATTAATTTTCCAATGCCTTAGCAAAAACACACGCATATCAATCAGTGAACTAAAGATGTCACTGATTGTAAACTTGCAGCAGTTGTTCTGAATACCAAACCTTTAATGTATAAACCTCAGAACCACTTGGTTTTATCCTCGTAGGTGCTGTCTCTATTTGACAGCCATACCTCTTATTTTTGGGGGACTTCTGAAACCAGTGGAAACTTGTTGGAAAAGAGTAAATATGGGAACTTTAAGGATATTTTTAGCAGTGCATAAGTTGGTCTTTTAGTACAAAATTCAAGATACATGGGCCTGTTTTGCATCATGGAGGTGTGCTTTAACCATTTCTGTAAAGGCTGGTTTTGGGCTGTGGTGGGGCAACAGTTTTTCGTGGTGCCCATGCTGGTTGGTTATGCTTCCTGTTCTGTTTACTATCAGAAACCCTTTCCACCTTACCTTTGCAAAAAAAGAACCAAAACAAAGCGCTGTCATTATTACACCTTGAGACATTCACATTCATTCATGAAGGCGTGGTACCAGTGTGTCAGTTCACACTGCAACGTGGCTCGGAAGACAGAGACACTCACTGAAATCCCTTCTGTCTCCTGCTGAGTACATGTGCCCCCTTCTTGCCCATATTATGCCTCTGACACTACATATCGAGATAAGAAAATGTTCAGAGTGGAGGTGAAGCGTCACAGAGGCATAGATATTACTGGTTGAATTGCTGTCCTGACTATTGAGGGTAATCTATCTATCTGCTGCAGGGATGGGCAACTGGCATGCAGCTTAGGGGCCACATGCCACCCTCCACTGCACTTGTGGCTCACCAGTCAACTTGAAATTTCCAAAAACTGAAACCATAAAGACAGAAAAACCTGCCATAAAGTATTTTAGTTTGATTTGCTACTGCAACACCAAATGAACAGGCAGAGACCCTAATAAATTCATGACTGATTTGTTTAAATTAATAATAATACATACACCACTGACACAGCCATGGGCACCAAGTTGATCAGGTCATTCGATTAAGAGGAAATTCTCAAACATGGAGTTACAGGGTGGCCTTATTGCGGTAGCTGCTTCTCAGTCACACCGCCATGTTGTACTTCTACAGAGCATGTGAGTGGAGCGTTTTTTTGGGTTTTTTTTTCAAAAAAGCTGGAGCGGCACCTTATCTGTCGCTCCACCCCGCTCCAATTTCGCTCCAGTACCGCTCACACCAAGTGTCTGTAGCATGTCTCACCCAGAGTGCATCTGCTTGTAATTAATTGTTCAGTCACCCACGCTGTTTTCTGTCAGAAACTGGATGTTGACAACTCAGATCAGCATCACGGACAACACTAAAGCTCTCAGACGTCAGTGCAGGTCACCTACAATCGTCTAATTTTTTTTTTATCCAGTAAATGCAATGCGCTTCCGCATTTTCATACAGTGAGCGGTGAGTGATTTGAGTGGAGCGTGTAGAAATTTGAGTGAGCGGTGGAGCAGTAGCCTAATGACCGGAGCGTGAGCAGAGCGTCGCGCATCCGCTCTGAGCGGCGGATGAAAAGCTCCGTGAGCGAGGAGCGGGAAATCTCACCGCTCCACTCCACTCACTTGCTCTACTTGATAATAACGTTTCACTTTTTGCCAGTTGGGTTCATGTGAGTAGATAATCATGATGAATTAAACGTGTAAATTTTTGTTCACAAACCTTGTTATCAGTACGTAGCCCTACACATTGAAAAAATCCCTAAACTTTTTTGTCAAGGGAACCAGTTAAATGATATTTTTCATGTTGGCTTGCAAAAGTACATCAGCACAGGGGAGCTGCCAGAAATTTTAAGCCCCATGAGAAGATATCAAATTGGGCCCTCTCTCAGACCAGCTCTGCACTGTTTCCCTAACCAAGCATCAGTCAAGCAAATGAATAAATAAATAACATATATTTCTAATGGACCAATTATATTTATATTTCATGTTTAGAGACACAAATTAGTTTCATTATCACTAGAGAAAACTCTCTAAAATCGAAATTATAGAATAAATGGTGGATTAAACTTTGTACTATGCAGAACCTTTAGGTATTTGGACCAATTCACACACTTTATTTAGCATATAATCAATACTGATGAATCCCTGATCTTTTAACCCTGTAAAAAATTCCACACTTTTTCAGATGATGTATTTGTCTTGCTCTATGATCTGTTTTTTTTTTGAAAGAAAAATATTTTTACATGCTATTTTGTGCAAGAAAAGCATAAATGAAAAATACATTGCAATTACAGCCTCTTTGTGATAGATATGTTATATAAGGGGAGTTAACTGATGCAAAAACTGCATGTTTTTACTTTGGTTGTGATTTAATAAAAGAGGAGCTTGATATTTTTTCGTGTGACACTTATACTTAAAAAACATTGATACTCTCTGATATCGTCATCCCTCCTATCTCCAAAATTACTTTTTAGGAAAAGAAAAAAAACGTTTGAATAAGTTGAGTATTGCATTGTCCTGATTATAAATAATGGTTTTGTACTTTATTTTTGTTAAAAGTTTATAAAAACCCACTCACCAGCATTGAAGGTGATCAATAAACTGTTTAATGGAGGAAAAAAAGAAAAGAAAAATGGAGATAAGAGGTTTGTGCCTGATAGCATCAACATATTTTTATGGGTTTTTATGGGTATTTTTTATTATTGAATCTTCCTAACTTGAACCCCCTTTTGCGGACCCCCTATCCCTTCAATCTTGTACTAGTCAGTTCAGGACTGCTCACCACCATATTGTCAACAACTCTACATTCATTCAAATGCCCATGCTCTGCAATGGACTTGCTTCCCTGACCCTGACTGCTGATAAAACAATAGTAGAACATTACACTGGTAGGTCTATTCATGGGGCGGGGGGAACAAGACGTTTAGTCAGGGGGAAAGGAAGAAGTCCAGATGCTGCTCATATACTGTATCACAGAGGAGACATTTTGAACACACTCAAGTGCAAATAAAACTCAAAAAGGAACAATATGGGCTTGTTTTGCCAAAAAAAATGTCCGTAAGTGGTCAAGATGTAGCCCACAGACAGTCTGCAACTAGTTATCCCAAAATATGATAGTGATAAAAATATCTCAAACTTCAAAAATCTGCTCTGATAAAACCAGAACACAAAAGCAGGCCGCTGTTTGTCAAGTGAGAGCATGAAGTCTGTTTGTTCTTGTGGGCTAATAGAGCTCTGATTACTAGCCATGTATCGAAAACCCTCATGGCTGAAGCTTTCCGAGTCTCATAAATGAATAAAAAAACAGCATGCTGAAATTCATTCCATTTGAAGTGTTTTGGTTCCTGGCCATCTGTTAAAGTCAATATCATCAGTGGATCTCAGATGATGACATAATGCTCTGCTCAGGCTGCACAGGTTTCAGCCCTGTTGAGACAATAAAGTGTGCCCTTGATTTGAATTGCAGAGGGAATAAAGGAAAGAGAGAGGGATGGGGGGCGGGGGGCTGAAAGCTGCCAGCTCAGTTCAAATGGGAATCTGGTCCTCGGGGGTAACCACACATGTGAGAGACAGATAGAGGAGAAAGAGTGAGGGCTGTGCGAGGGAGAGATAGAAGCGAGGAGGATGGGAAAAATGCAATTCCAGATTACATGTGCTTGTGCTGCAGCGTGGGTGGGCATGTGTTGGAAGGGAGCGAGGGAGAGTGTGAAAGACAGCGCGCTGGTTGAGGAGAGGAGGGGGGGGGGGGTTTCTGTCCATCAGCGAGCGTGTGAAATGATATGTTTGATGTCTTCACAAGGGGACCACCGTCAAATTATAACTGAAAACTAAACACTGACACAAAGAGGTTTTATTATTTTTACTATTATTGCTGAAGTGGACGGGGTGATGGCACTGCAGTGTTTTACTGTATCTCCTACTTTGTGCATCTCCTAGCAACCACAACAGACACCATTTTGAATGTTTTTTTTTTAATGTGAGAATGTACATGATTAGTCAAAAAGCATGTAAGAAAAGTAGTTTTGGTGACGTTTTTTTAATAATCAAATGATCATACACACTTTTAAAACATAAGAAATAGTTATTCTTTTCCAACTCTCATGACCAGAGACTGTTTTTTGGGGTTGTGCTGCGTGCTTTGATTGATAGGGCAAACTGTATGGAAGGAAGTCTGCAAGAGAAAGCGGGGAGTGATGTTTGTGAAAGGATCTCCCAGCTGGACTTGAACATAGCTGCCTGCTTGGAGGACTTAAACCTTTCTATGCAGGGCACAACCCAACCTCTTGGTCACCTGTGCCCACCAGAGGTCTTATTAATGAACCTTATAGAAGCCAGTTAACACACAAAGTATGTGATCTATTAAAGCAAACCTGATAGTAAAGTATGGCACCTGTAAGCAAACTCTGAGTCAATGATCTTTTAGAGTTAGAGGTAATGATGGCAGACATTGAGGTGATGGACTGGAGCCAGACTGTAAACTGATTTGTGTGATGTTGAAATGTCTGAGTGCCATGATTGGGTTTGAAAGGAGAACCCCTGAAAGCCTTGATCGTTCACAAGGAAGGATGGGCATGAGGTTCACCACTTTGTGAACAACATGCATGAGCAAAGTATGATATATATATATATATAGCGTATATTTTGTGCTAAAACCTCTATGCACCTTTCAGCATTAAAGGCAGGGTTGGCAGTCAGATTTAGATACACTTTTTGTTATACTGGTTAAAATGATCGTTATGTCCCGATGGCAATCAATGCATGATGTGTTCTTAAATGAGAGCAAAAAATAGCCGCTGTCTACAGCAGGAGTAAAGCAGGGAAAACACCAACCAATCACAGCAATTCTGACCGAATTTATTAACCAATCAAATCCCGTACAGGTGCTCTGCCCACCTTTTGTGTGTGCATTTTGCCGGCGTGCACAGACCATGATTCAATGTGCATAGCCAAGCTAAGAGGGATCAAAGTACACTGGAGAATGGCAGAGAAACTACCTATACCTGATTACTGGTAACTGCTCCTCCTGCTAAACAGAGCAAGAAGAGAAAGACGGAGGCAGAGAAGGCCGAAACAAAAAAGAACTTGGACAAAGCCAGGGCAAAAAATGAGAGTCAACATCGGGTTGTGAGTACTTACTTGCCATGTTTGTTTGTTTGTCTTTTTAACTTTACTATGATAATGTTTTGGTGTTTTCTTACCACTGAGTGAGACATGACTTGGTGAAGTGCAAAACAAAAATGATGTGCTGAGGACTGGTTTTGAGTCGGTTGTTTTATATCAGTCATATGGTCGCGAATCAGCGGCGCTCGACGGAGTCAAATTAATGCTAGTTTTCCGTGACTCCCAACCCTGCCTTTAATAGTGCCTTCACAGATGTGCAAGGTACCCATGCCGTGGGCACTAACAATCCCATACCATCACAGATGCTGGCTTTTGAACTTTGACTCTGATAACAATCTGGATGGTCCTTTTCCTCTTTAGCCCTGAAGACACGACATCCATGATTTCTGAAAACAATTTGAAATGTGGACTCAGACCACAGCACACTTTTCCACTTGCATCAGTCCATCTCAGACGAGCTCAGGTCCAGAGGAGCCGGGACACTTTCTAAGTGCTGTTGATATGGTTTCATCTTCTTTAGCAGAGTTTTAATTTGCACTTGTAGGTGTAGTGAAAACCTAGGTTAACTTACAATGGTTAACCTAGGTTCCTGAGCCCTGAGTAATTTCCCTCACAGAATGATGTTAGTTTTTAATACAGTGCCCCCTGAGAGTTCAAAGGTCATAGGCATTCAATGTTGGTTTTTGGCCTTGCTGCATATGTGCAGAGATTTCTCTGGATTCTCTGAATCTTTACCTCCGCCAAGGAGGTTATGTTTTTGCCGGCGTTGGTTAGTTTGTTTGTCTGTTTGTCTGTTTGTCTGGGTTCAAGATAATTTAAAAATTATGGACGGATTTGGATGAAATTTCCACGAAATGTGTGAAATGGGATAAGGAACAAATGATTCGATTTTGGGACTGATCTGGATCACCATCTGGATCCAGGAATTTTTTTAAAGGATTCTCTAACATTGCGAAATAGGACTATCTTCGCCAAAGTGGACTGAAGCTGCTTGTGGGAATTGTAGTTTCTTTGCAAACTCATGTCAACATTTTTCAAGCCTATGTCACTACATTACCCAGCTTCCCTTGCAATGCCAGTGGAGGAGTTCTCCACATGGACAGACATGAGCAAAGACTCGGCCGTCATATTGGAGCATGTGGTGATCCAGTATTGTATCTTGGTGGAGGTCTGCGCTCTCCGACTGCTTTTCTAGTTCAATGATAATATGGACTGTAAATGATTAAATCCCTAAATTTCTTGCAAACTTACAATGAGAAACATTTGTAAACTGTTGGACCATTTGCTCATGCAGATGTTGACAAAGTGGTGAAACTTATCCATGCGAATGACTAAGCCTTTTGGTGATGCTCTTTTTATACCCAGTCATGACATTCACCTGCTTCCAACAAAACTGTTCACTTGTGAACTGTTACAAACTGGTGTCTGTTGAGGATTCATCAACTTTCCCAGTCTTGAGTTGCCACTGGCCCTGCTTTTTTGATTGTGTTGCAGGCATCACATTCAAAATGAGTGAATACTTGGAAAAAATACACTAAGTTGATCAGTCTGAACAATTAAATATCTGGTTTGTGTAGTGTATTCAAATGAGTATAGGTTGAAAAGGATTTGCAAATTGGTGTATTCTGTTCTTATTTACCTTTAACACAATGACCCATCTTCATTGGAATTGATCAAGTCATATGTGTAATGTACTAAAACTGCTGAGTCAGTCTTTTGGAATCACTGAAATCTCTTTCTTGTCTCCTGGGGGGCAAACTGCATCACCGGAGACACCTCCTCTTATCAAGACTGCTTCAGTCCTTCATTTAAAGCCTCTAGAGTATACACAGCTTTTATTCAGGTCCATTTTAACCCTGCAACATTCTGCACATTTGCACAACAAATAGTTTGAATTTGAGGCTATTTTCCATGTAAAACGCTGTTCTGTTGTTTATCACAGTCCTCTCAGAAGGCACAAATTCAACACACAGCTCTGCTTACTGAAATTATCCCAATGATGAAAGCTTTTTGCAGCATGCTGAAAGGCGCTTCCTCACGAAATATCTTTAATGTATCTATCAAAGTCTACCTGGAGAAAAACACTTTGTCCGCCTGAGTATTAAAGATATGTAAATATGAAACAGGCTCGCAGCGGGGCTTGTCATAAATCTTTTACTGCACTTTCATGTGTCGAGCATTGGTGTAAAATTGGTCTTTTTCTTGGCAGTCATGATCAAACTTCCTGCATTTGCTCTCACTGTGAGGAGTGAGGAAGACAGTGGGGTTGATGCTACAGTAACCCAGTGTGTGTGAATTTGTAACCGTGAGACATACTTTGCAAGTGTGTTTTTGTGTGTCTGTGTAACTGATGCCCATTTGAAAGCCTGGCGCTAGTCTTTCGCCCTTCAATCGCCAATTAACAAGGGCCCATTTAATTGCAGTGGTTTGGGAGGGCATACAATTACCACTGGAGCAGAACCAAGCTAAACACACACACTTGCACACACAATTCTTCTTAATGAGCGGCACTATCAGCTCTCCTTTCTTCCTCTCTTTCATTTGCATTTTCGCTCACTCTATCTCTTTCCCCCTGCCTCCTCCTCACCCCTCCCGCCTGCTCTGCTGAGGCATTCAGATTAAACTCCCCTCGCCTTCCTCTTTTGTCTGACACTTTCTGTTATGTGATGTGTTTCCTTCAAAGCTGCTCAAATCCTTGTTTTCTCTACTCGTTTCTTCTGTCTTGACTATTCAGCTCACCTTTCTTTCCTTTTTTTGTTTGGTTTTGCTCCTTCTCTCTCTCTTTGGGACTGCTTCCTTTTATTACCCTACCTTGAGGCAAGGTTTACATGACAGTGATTTCAAGCAAAATTGTAACCTTTAGCTATGTTGTGGCTATTAATTCACACAACAGCAGTAGAATCAAAGATTTATAAAAATGATTTTCAAGGGGAAACTTTTATTTATTCTATTTTTATTTTATTATATTCAGTTCGGCCATGGTTCAGTCAATAGGGTGGTGCAACAGTGAGTCCAAAAATGAGAATAGGGGTTAGCATTTAGCACTTCCTGGGTCTTAAGCTCAAAAAGTATATGGGATGTAGAATACCTGTTTCAGATAAGTGCCTGATAAAAGGTTAGTGGTGAATACACACTTGAGATTTTAATGTTTAATGGGAAATAATAAAATGTATCGGATATTGCCTGCTTTTTAATCTTAAACAGTTGTCTGTTTTAAATGATGGTTGCTAACTAACAGTTGATAAGGACTACAAAAATGGCTGAGGGCCAATCAGCAAGAATTTCTGATTTTTTTTTTATTAAATCAATAACTCATTCACTTTTACCACAGCCATGAGGACCGATTTGATTAGGTCATCTGATTAATTGTATGAGAATTGTATGACAGAAATTTAAAATAATTATAAAAGGCATTATCATGAGACAAAAACTCAGAATATTGAGATTAAAGTGAAAGGTATGACACAGTGTCATAATTATCACAGTAAAAGTCTATTTAAGAAACTAAAAGATAAAACTTTGGGGAAAAAATGTCATGATTAAAAAACAAAATTATGAGATTGAAAATCATGAAAATGGTATGACTGAGTATCTCATAATCATGGATTTTAACCTTAGCTTTTCAATTTCTAGTCTTATTGTTATCACAATCCAACTTTTGCAATCGTAAAGATAATTTCTGCTTTTTACAATCTGCCTCCCTTTTCTTCATCACAAAGTCACAATGCCAACTCCTGGCCTAGCATAAAAACTGTAGCATTTAAGACATATGTTGCTGATCCATGTCTATTGCCGTTGTTATGGTTGCCAGTCGACACCTTAGGTAAATGTGGCCTCAACTTCCATATTTATTTTATCCCTCTTTTTTTTCTAATATGTCAAATGCAGTTTAAAGAAGTCAATACCTAACTGGGCAAAGAAGAAGACAAACAAACATCAACATTACATTCATACACCTTAACATTTCTTCACGTTGAAATAATGCATTTGCTTTGACCTTTGACTATTTATCAACTGCTTTTTTCTTTGTCTTGTTGCAGGTTCCTTCAAAGGCATGTGTAAACAGATAGATCACTTCCCAGAGGACGCCGACTATGAGGCGGACGCTTCAGAGTACTTCCTACGTAAGTCTTTCCTTCTTTACATTTGTCAGTTTAGCAGAAATGCGGGAAATGTGTTAACCAGTTATGCATACGGCATGTTTTCATTCATAAATGGTTTGTTTTACCTCATTGCGTTTCTACTGAGATGGGAAGTTCGGATGTAATATAACATGCTATTGCTTTGCTTTTGGTTGCAACATAAAGTCAAGGACCTATGCAGCCACTTGCCTGCACTTTCACTGTCCCAAGATAAACCAGGCCTAAATACAGTTAAATCATTGTGTTGTAATACTACACACCATTTACAAGTATGCATCAATGCTTCCCAATAGTTTAAAATGGTTGCTGAGATGAATGGTTGTGCAGATCATTTGTCTTGTTCATGTTGTGCGCCAATGTTTGTGCTCATTCATTAGTAAAGCTACCATGCTGAGGTGCACCTCCTCCGTGCCAAGACTGGGGTGGTGTACAGAGCTTGAGCTTGGCATTGGACATCCACACCAGTCAAATTAACTGGACTTTCAGGGTGAAACATGTTTGGGCGCAGTATGGGTTGCCTGTTTGAGCACCTCCTTTTAGTGCTTTTCCATTTGTGGTATCAGTAAATTAACTCGGCTGTTCTCTGCTTGGTTTGGTACCGGGGATTTTATTTTCTATTATAGTATCTACTGTACTTTGAAAGAACCTTCTTAACATAGGCAGGACTCTCTGCCCTTATGTATAACACAACAACAACATAGGAAATAGTTGTGATATTGCGTCAGTTTTGTTCCAGGAACACTTTTAAGCAACAAAACAACATTTGATTAAAAGCAGAGGAGAGTTTGGGAGTGACAGAGCAGTACAGAGCCAACAAGAAGAGTTTTTCATTTCTGTGCCAATATCCATGATATCCCCTTCCTGAAGCAGTGATTATCAACAGGCGGCCCTGGGACCAAATCTGCTCATCCGAAGCTCCCATCCAGCCTCTAGAGCATTATCAAATTCAGAAAATGTAAGCAGAGAAATTTTTTGTGGTTTTGGGGTAAGTTTTTGTTGTTAAATTGATAAAACCATTGAAAGAACCCACAAGTGATTGAAACAATTTTATCAGGAATGGCTTCATGTTTGATCTGTGTTTCATAAATCAACCTTTCAGCTAATTTTAGCTAATATTCATTTGTCATAAAAAGTGCATTGCAGAAAAACGTCATTTTTTTCCAATGCTGATCCAAGTGGCTGTTAAACATTGAAGACATTCTGCCTTTTCTCCTTAAGGCTCTTTCAGTTCAAGGACTTGACTGGGAGAGAGCTAGAAATATAAAGCCTGTGTTGACCATTTGTATGCAGATGGTCTGGGTTGTGACTTGAGAGTCGTTCGCAGGGTCGATGACCTTACTTAACCTGAAGTTGTGACCGATGGGCACTTCTTGGGTTATCTGGGTCACATGTTGTTTGGTCCTTTGTTCCTGGGTGAAGGTGTTGTTTGGATTGACTATAAAAGGAATCCAAAACTACATCATATGTAGGATACAGAAAGTGTCTTAGTCCCCCACCTCTGTTCAGTGATGGTTTTTTCACCTTGACACTTCTCTTAAACCAACAGTTTTCTTTGGAGAAAACACAGAATTTGTCGTCATCAAACAAATGTCCTGAGTCTTTAAGATGCAAGTGAACAGCCGAGTCCTGTGCCATACATCTATGTTATTTACCTTTGCAAAGGAGGTTTGTGTGTTTGCCGACATTTGTCCGTTTTTGGGTTGGTTCTTCTGTGTACAAGTTAACTCAAAAAGTTCCCTACAGATTTTGATAACATTTTCAGAGAATGCTGGTCATGGTATCAGGGAAAAGTAATCATATTTTGAAGGGGCTTGACTGTTTTTTTTGTCTACCTGGCCGTCTGTTGGTCTGTGAGCAAGATAACTAAAAACAGGTTTGCAACAGGTTTTGATGAAATCTTCAGGGAATGTTGGTCATGGCATAATGAAGAAGTGATTTGATTTTGGTGGTCATCTGAATACGGATGTGAATTCAAGAATTTTTACGGGATTTGTCAACAATTCGCCATTGGATAGTACTCCACATTTCCAGAATAACTTGGCTGAGCATTTCAGGAAGGCTTGGGCAGAGGTTTGAGCACTTATTATTATTACTCAAAATCTGACCCCACATGCAAAGTAACAAAACTGGCCTTTATACAACTAGAATGCAGTCAGAGAGCGCAACCCTCTGCCAAGGTAGCTCACATATTGCTGTTACATCAATAAGCAATAGTTCCATGATAAAGTTATCATCATAATATGACTCCTTGACCCTGAAAACCCACACCTAGCACTCGGAACCATGTTGATATCATGATTAGTTTCCCAGTTGAATACAAATGATTGTTCATTAATGGCGGTTATCTGGATCACCACCAAAATGAAATCATTTTTAAGTTGGACCATTCCCGACATCTCCTGAAAATTTCATCAAAATCCTTCCAGTAGTTTTTGCTTAATCTTGCTAACAAACAAACAGACAAACAAACAAACATACGCCGGCAAAAACGTAACCTCCTCGGCAGAGGTAAATATAGTTGATGACCCCTCCCTGAATATTCAGTGATCAGCAGTTTCTCCACATCACATTTTATTATTGGCTCAGCTTGCTTGGCACCTTGCTAGGTTATACAAAAAATGAACTAGGCTCAACGATCCCTACACAGCAAAATCAGTACTTGTAGTGTGTGGAGATTTTTCAAGCTGTTAATGTAACATTCATATCGATGCTGCAGAGTTGTTTTTTTTTGTTCATGTGGTTTTAGTAAAAAAATAAGGTGGAAGTCTCAGAATATTAAAGACCTACCAGCACAGCAGTTATGTAGTTAACAGTAACCACATGATGATTTTGGGCGAACATTAATGCTCATTGGCAAAGACATTTCATGATGACACACTGTTTCATTTAGCCTGATGTTAAACTTAGCAAACTTTGTTCATTATGTGCTGAATGGAAAGATGCTTTCTGCCTCACCTTTGTCATGGTCAGAGTTTAGCAGCATAATGTTTTATATTGTTATATTGTATTATAAATCAATTAAAAAAAATAATGCTTCATCTGAAAATGTAGCCAAATATGCAAGTCAATGCACAGATTATAGTTTTCTTGATGAGGGTTAGTAACATGTGTTGGTGTTCAGTAAGGGAGGCGAAAAGACATGATTTCAAGTTGCTGTATATGGGGAAACAAAAAGAAGAGTAAAGGTCAAGTCAATGCCATAAAATAAAATGCTTCATCAGTTATCATGATGAGATTTTACAGTGTATAAAAAAGTTCAATACTTTTTTATACACACATGTGTACAAAGAAAAAATTTTAAGTGTCTTTATGGGCCTAGAGTGTTGATTTAACTCTTTTTGGAGTTAAAATGTAACACTTTATAACACTTACTATGTGACTTATGATGAACACTTCTGTGTAGTGTTAGAAATGTACTCTCTCAGTGTATCTTTTTTTTAACTATGAAAGTGTAACCTCCAGAAAGACACATTTGACTAAAGGTGAGATTTCCTTTGTTGAACCTGGTGTTTTCAGGTGTAAGGACCAGAGATGGTCACTTTTGGATGACAAGGTACAGAAGGGACTGTATGTCCAATCTGGTAAAGGCTTGTTGATCTCAGATAGCCGTGCCTCAGACCTAAATCATCCTCAATCCCCCCTTTTTTGCAACCATCTGCTCCTCATTTGTAAATAGAGAACAGTGTCCACATTTTTTGAAACCATCAAGTGCTCATCTTTTTTGTACAATGTGCTGCTGAGACTCTGAACTAGGCAGAAAAGTGGTTCTCTGCTACCTTTGCTCTCACTGACAGTCGATAATGTAATGATCTTATGACACCTGAGGGAGGTAGGACACAATAGCCAATGGGCAAGGCCAATTAGAACAAAAGACGGAGCAAAAGAGACAAGAGGTGGAAGTTCAAGGATGATCAGAAGGGTCACAGATGTGGAAAAGTAAGAACTAAAGGCCCCACAAACAGCAACAAAGTCTTCAAGAAGGCAAGTTCTATGAGGTGATAGAGGACACAGAGGCAAGGAGAAGGCAAAAGACACGGAGAGAGGAGGGTTGAGGAGGTGAAGGACAAGGAGTAGGGTACCAGTGCAGTGCTGTTGCTCTCCCAGCGGCTTACCAATTAGGACACTGTCTTCTATAAATACTCTAGGCTCTGCTATATGGGTCACACCTCTCCCTCTCCTCCTTGCTTTCCATCTATCCCTCGCCTCCTCCCTCTTGCTTTCCATCCATCTGTCTGTCCGTCTCCGCTGAGGCCTGCACGCCTGTCTGACAGCTGGTGGATGGAGGCTGTGGGGTGGAGCGAGGGGATGATTGGGGGGAAAAGGACCAAGAGGGAGAAGAAATCAGATTCGGATTTTGAATTTGAGAAAGTTTCTGAAAGTTTTTATCAAGTTTAGTGGTGATATTAATGATTTTTCAAGTCATTTATGTAAAACCATGACCTGCATTTTGTCTGTTTACAGGTGGTTTTGAATTATTAAACAGCACTGTGCATTAAGGTGAGGTTTAAGCCTTTCTAAATTTACTGTATGTAGATTCAAGCATCAGGAGATACTTGGTCAATATAATAGAGGGCTGAAGTAATGAGTCAAAAAATAAGGACAATAAATAGTCATAGTCAACTTCCATTTCCATCATTTCAAACTCTATGGGATATGACAGTCACTTTTGAGTTAGATACCTGAAGTAATGTCTGGGATAAACCAAGCTAGAGGGATTGTACTGCTTTTTTGCAGCACCATGAAACTCAAGTGCCCAAGTCGTGAAATTTCAAAGTGCTTCAGTCTTAGAAAAGCATTAGTTTGTCTGGGACCTTAAATGCAGTGGTGTGCAGTAAAGTCACTAAGAATAGCTACATTGGCAGTTTAACTGCATTTTCCAGTAGTGCTGTGGGAGTGCCTTGTTTTTTAGTCAAATAACTTTTCAGTAGCTTGGTTATTTTATTGATCAAGTAAGTAAGTAAGTAATTGAAGTTTACTTATTTATTTTTATGGTGGTTTTTTTTCACCATTTTAGAGCAGATGTCACAAAGTGCTTCACAATTAAAATAAGAATGAAAAATAAAACCGACATTGGAAAACAACAGCATAAAAGTTGAACAAATGGAAGTCTAAATAGATGTGTTTTCAGCTGCTTTTGAAAAATGTGCTCAAAGTCCACCAGTCTGTGCTCCGGTGGGAGACAGTTCCAGAGTTTGGAAGCGAAAGGTTCAAATGCACAGTCTCCTTTAGTTTTGAGCTACTGTAAGCATGAGGGACTACCAGCAGACCCTGATCAGAGGACCTCAGAGTCCTGCCGTTCTTATGCAGTCTCAAAAGATTCTTGATATAAGCCGGTGCTTGACCACCACTATTTAAGGACTGGTGTGTTTGACCATCTATATTATGTCTTGGGTAGCTACAAAGCATGGATTTGATTTAGGCTGAATAAAAAGAGAAAAATTCAGATCTGGAGGAGGTCAGATGTAACTCTTTAACCCTTTGGAAAGGCTCTTATCTGAGGGGATGGGGAGGCTTCGGGAGACTATGATTATGAGTTTTGCGCTGATTGGCTACCAAATAATGTCTGATGGGAGCGGGGAGGAGGGCTTACAGGCCATGGAGTGGTCTTTCAAAACAGTCATGGCATCTGCCTGTGACAAGCAGAAAACACACATGGAGGTGGAGTTTGTTCAGCTATTTCATGATGTAAAAATAAAAGCCTTTAAGGAGGATTCCTTTATAGATGCACAGCCCATTTCTCTGTAAACTGAGTTTAGTAAAAGGTGTCATGTTCTGCTACTTAAACCCCTTCTAACAACATTAAAAGGAAAGAAAATTTATTTTGCACGACATCATTTTAGTAAAGAGGATTAAAATTTATATGGTTCAATGATGCAGACAAAATCTGTAACCCTAAGTGGCCATGTGTAAAACATGGTAAGGCCTTACACTTCTTAGATGGGGTACTTCCAAGAGTGTTTTATGTCAGGAAAAATATGTCTCTCAAGCTTGGGAATTTTTGGGCATATAACCAAACTTCATTCAGAGTGCCACAGACTGCAATGGAACCAGAGGTGCCAAACTGCTCATTCATTTTGGGGTTTTAGAGCTCATGACAGTGAGAGAAAGTGCTGTTTTTGATAATTGTGTGACTCTAAAAAAAACAGCGTTAATATATTTTGACATTTGACAGATTTGTTGTTAAGTTCTTGTTAAGTCTTAGCTTTAAAAAAATCGGTGACTTGAAAAGACCTTGGATATTAGCGTGAACTAAAGGGGAGGCAGTGTGTCCTCCTGCTAATGTCTTCTAAGCTTTTATAAAAGTAGTCAAATCAGCAACAGGGGACATTACAACTCTCCATAGTACAGTCACAATATTTTATAACCTCTTTAAGATTCTGCATCAGTTGTGTTCAACAAGATACACCACATGGGAAAAAAGGGGAAAAAAACAATGGACAACACCTGCTGCAGCATTAATGGCCAGGATCTGTCCTGAAAACAGTGCACTGCAGCAGCTGTTCCTCTCCATGTGTTACTATGATGAATCTAACTCTTAAACTGCTTCAGAATTGAACTACCCTCATCGTATCAATAAGCAAAAACCATCCCACCGTAGCTCACTGTTTGGCCTGAGTTTTGGCTGAATCATTTCATTCCTCTTCTTTTATTTTGCCACTATGCTCAAAAGCACACACTTGATCATTGTATTAATTATGTTAATGCTCAGGTTAAAGTGCTTTTTTACTGAAGCATCCAGAGCAAAAAGATGAACCAGACACTTCAGCAAGATCGTAAAAGCAAAACTTCATTATTATTAAATCTCCAGTTAAAACTGACAGGATCAGGCATTTTTACGTTTATGATAGACCTGTTTACTGTACATGGAATAACTGTTGGCTTTTACCAATTTATTTTCTCATTTTCCTCACTAAATCCTTGGCTTTGTTCTCTATTGCATGCATAAAACACACTGGACAACTTTTTTTTCTTATCTGTGAACATAGTTATTGGTGAAATTCATTAGTATGTATACAAATATTATAACTGTAGCTCTGTGTTGCATGAAAATCTTCAAAGTGCTTGTGTCATCTTGTATCTGGGAGCATTGTGCATGCTGCAGCGCACAGGACTGGTGCACTGATTATAGCCCTTTTCACAGTGCCCTTGTGCAAATCAGGCAGATCCATCTTGCCAAGCTCCAATCTACAACAATTGTGAGTGGCTCAAAGCTGTGCAATCAGAGTCCTTTAAAGCTGGAAGACAGTGGGAGCTACGAGCAAGTTGATTGCAGGAAGTGGCTGCATGTACAAAGATTAGCATAGATGCTAACATCTTCAGTAGCAGTTTTATGAGATCTGGACTGCATTTCTTTATTAAATGAAGAACAAATAACAACACTACAAACTTCTCTATAGTGAGGATATTTTTGCTCAGCTTTCAGCATGTTTTGACAAGGGTATGTTTTACTGTAGCACAGTATCGCTTGCCTACAACGTTATCTGACTTACCAGTAATAAATGTGAACAATCGTCCAATCACCTGTCGGATATGTTTTTGAAAGGTTTGACCCCCCAAAGTACTTTCTATGGACTCTTTCCCATATGGACTAGTGAAACATATTGAATGGTCTTTCTGGTGTGCCAGATTACATTGCACCTCTAGACATTTCAGTGAGGTTGTAATATCAGTTCATGCTGTGACACGGCTGGATATGCGCAAAACTGCGTGTGCTTCCCATACACACTCAGGTGGAAACACTCACTCACAGCATTCCTGTCTCCCACTGTATCCACATGCCCATCTCTCCGATATTATGCCTCTGATATCAAGAGGGTGCAAATGTTGGGTCAACTTTTAAGAGTCGGGGTGAAGCATCACAGGGGAATAGATATTACAGCTTGAAACAGCAGTGTGAATAGGGCTGATAAGTCTTTGCACCGCAGGTCACTGTAAGATGGAGGCAAATGTCTATTTGTATGAAGCATTTGTATGAAGATATTGGTTTTCTACAGTGCAAGATTCAGCTAACTTTTGCAACAGAGCTAAGTTTTAATAAGTCCAAACCCAGAGTCAATGCTAAAGCTTTCTCACCGACTACATATCCTGCCTCCGGTCTAAGAGTTATGTTTCCACTGCATTATACAGTCCATGTGCTTTTCACATGCCATACTTAGATTCTAAAATAGCTTTCTACTGTATATTCACCGTCTTTCTGTCTTTTCCCAAGAGTCTTTTTGATCTCTTTCCCTGTGATTGTCCATCTCTGAGCTCCCTCACCCCGCCACCCCCACCCACCTCTCTCTGGGTGAATTTGTACATGTGGTTATGTAAGGGCGAGCAGTCAGCCTCCTCCTGCAGCAGCACTATCAGCTGCAGCCACAAAAGATAGAGAGACACAGAGAGGTAGGGAAACAGCAAGAGAGAGAGATAGAGAGCGAGGACAGAGCCACCACCCAATCTTTCATTACTGCATAAGGTATAGAGGACAGGGCTTACAGTTGAACATACTGGTCTCCCATCAAAACCAGTGTTGGATCATCTAAACTTGTAAAAATCCATCGATGGTATTTCCTTTTTATATTTCATTGCTCAGTGGGCCACAGATTGTTAAATTGTCTAAGCAGTGGGTAAACTGAATATGATATAATTATCTCTGTTAATGGAAAAGTTTGTTTGGATTTTATGGACTTTTCCTGCTTTGTAATTGATTCTGGGTCATGCTGGTGATCCAATCTCTTGTTTTTTTTGTGAAGCTCAATTCCAATGAACTTGGGACATTGTGTTAAACGTAAATAAAAACAGAATAAAATTATATGAAAACTTTTTGATCTATAATCAATTGAATACACAACAAAGACGAGATATTTAGTGCTGAAGTTGGTAAAATTTATTGGGTTTCTTGGCAAATATTCACCCATTTTGAATTATGTACCTGCAACATGTTTCAAAAAAGCTGAGACAGGGGCATGTTTACGATAGTGTTACATCTCATTTCCTTTCAACAACACTCAATAAGCATTTGGAAACTGAGGACACTGAGTATTCAAGGTTTGTAGGTGGTACTCTTTGCTTGATGTACACATGTAGACTGTGGCTTGGCATTGTCTTGCTAAAATCAACAGGAACGTCCCTGAAAAAAAGACATATATGAATGGCAGCATTTGTTGCTCCAAAACCTGTATGTACCTTTAAGCATTAAGGGTGCTTTCACAGAAGAGGAATGTACAAGTTACCCATGCCATAGGCACTGACACACCCCCACACCAACATAGATGATGGCTTTTGAACTTTGCACTGGTAACAACTTGGATGGTCTTTTTCCTCTTTAACTCAGACAACATGACATCCATAGATTATGGGCTGTTGGTCTTATGGATATTATAGACTGTCTGATGAAATCCCTCGATTCCTTGCAATTGTGCGTTGAGAAGTATTGCTCGTAAATTGTTGGACTGTTTGCTTATGCACTTGTCCACAAAGTGGTGAACCTTGCTTGTGAACGACTGAGCCTTTTTGGGACGCTCATGACACTCACCTGTTTACAGTTAACCAGTTCACCTGTGAAATGTTCCAAACAGGTGTTTATTTAACACTCAACTTTCTCAGTCTTTTTTTGCCCTTGTCCCTGCTTTTTGGAACGTGGTGCAGGCATTAAATTATGACTATTAATTGTTTGCAAAAACCAAGTTTATCAGCTTGAATATAAAGTATCTCATCTTTTTTGTGTCTTCATTTGAATGTAAGTCGAACAGGATTTGCAAATCATTGTATCCTGTCCTTATTTATGTTTTACACAACGCCCCAACCTCAATGGAATTGGGGTTTGTAGTTTATATCCTTGGCAAAGTCGTTTTGTACTCCAGTCTAATTACTGTCTGATTTCTTTGGATGCCATATTTTTTGTAATTCTAAAAGATGAGTAAGGCAAGTTGGCCTCATTTTGCACAAAGAAAGTATGTCATTACTCTTAGTGGAATTAGTGCATTACATTTTGAGGGTAAAAAGTTAAATTACTTTCATGCTTACTCAGGGAGAGCTCACAAGTTGCATTTTAAAGAAACAGCTCGAGAATAACACAAAAGCCAAAAGTATGAACTCTATTTGATAGATATTGAGGGATTATGCCAGAGAGAGGTATCACCTAGTTGGAACATAAGGCAGAAGTGAAACAGCAACAAATGATCCAAGGTTTTCCAACCAAAGCTAGACAAAGCAAAAGTTCCTTTATTTTACAAACTGTCCATTAAGGATACATTATTATGCCTTTGATATGATTTAATGGACTTTGATTGTTTTCTTTTGTTTTTGGTACATGCATTTGTTTGTTTATGGTGACTACCTATGTTTGTTTGTTTTTTTTGCTTGTTCGAAATAGAGCATTCATTCATTCATTCATTCAACTGTCTGTCCTAAAAATACAACCATGTAATTAATCAGGTTTTTGTGATAATCAAATGTGATGTACATCCAAGAATTTGAATTAGCTTAGTGATGTCTCATAAGCAAGGTTCTGCTGAGGTGTAATACAGCTATCATATATCTTGTGATGTCTAGTGTTGCATGTGAAGCCGCTGTACTGAGATGACTGTTTTATGGTGTCACAGGGATCAATGTCACCCACTTTCAATGTGCTCAAGAATGAGTACAGCAAAGAATGGTATCTTTTGGGTTGCATCTGTAAAATTCCATTCTTTTGCATATTAAAGCCAAGTTCAGACCAAAGATTGCAACAATGCAACAAAATAGCTTTAAGAATGTTGCAGCGGACAGTTGCAGCTGTGTGAATTGAGCAATTGTAGCTAAAACTAAGCCAGCTGATGGTGTTGCCATGGAGGCCCATGCAAAAGTGCCAAAACCTGTTGTATTCCGAGTGTCCTCTTGAGGCTGCATGCTGAAGACGGTTTTTACAGCCTGAAAACACATCTTTAGCCTGGTTAAAAAAAAAATCCTGTGGATTTCCATTTTTGGAAAGGCACAGCATCCTTGTCTGTGTGTAGATGGAGCTAAAGTTTGGTTGAGATGACATATGCAGTATGGCAGCGTCCTTTAGGAGGCATCAACAATGTTCCAAAGGCTTCTATGATGTATAGACAGTGGACATCACATGGCTTTGTCCAGTTCTTTTACAGTTTATAGTAACTACGCAAGACTAGCTCTGGCTTTTTGGCCTTTACCTGCGGAAATGTACTAATTTGTTGCATTTTTTTTTAACTTAATCTTAACAAAGCAACAGAACTGTAGGTGTGAAAACCACCCAAGTGTTTCTCTCACACCAACTAATAAAAAATGAATGTAAGTAAAGTCAAGTAATTTTGAGCTGAATTCAAATTATTGTTAGTGCACAGAATTTACTCAACAGAGGCTTGAATGTGCTCACTGTGTGAATAATTGCAAGGTCATGTTTGCTTGTTTCAGGATGTATTGAGGGAGTAAAGTGACTGTGTGTATGCAAGGTTATATGAAAAGGGTGTGAAGTATATAACACAGTGTGTGAATGTGTGTTTTTGTGAGTGTAAGTGTGTGTTCTATCATGCACGGACCCGTTGAATAGGATTAGATATGGCCAACAGCTCAGCTCTAGCTCTAACTGGCTCCAACAAGGTCCCTCTCTCTCTCACACACACACACACACACCCACACACAAATATCTGTTCTTCTTCACTTGTGAGGACCTCCACTGATGTATGCAAGGCCCTCTGTGAGGACCCAGGTTAAGACTAACAATTAAGATGAGAGATTTTCTCTAGACACTTTTTCATCATGCTTTTTCTTTGTACAAACCGCAGTTCCAATGAAGCTGGGACGCTGTGTAAAGCATTAATAAAAAACAAATATAATGATTTGCCTTTTGACCTATATTCAACTGATTTCACTTCAAAGACAAAACATTTAATATTCAAATTGATAAACTTCATTGTTTTTGCAAATAATCACTCATTTTGAATTTAATGCCTCAAAAAAGCTGGGGCACTTTTCCACTTTGTGTCAGTCCATCTCAGATGAGCTCAGGCCGAGAGAGGCCAGCAGCATTTCTGGGTGTTGTTGATACATGGCTTTTTGCTTTGCATGGATGAGGTTTAACTTGCACTTGTAGGTGTTGCAACAAACTGTAATTATGTAACAGGAGCAGGTGTTGTTGAATGACAAAACAGTTCTGCTGGATATGATGGGTCTACTTTTCTTTAAAGTATTCTTTTCATGAATTAACTGATTTTAATGGCTTAACACTTAGTTGCATTAAATGGCAGCTGTCTTGTTTGTTGTTTGAGTGTGTTTGCATGAAAAAAGGAATTTCTATAGTTATTCTTACTCACATCATGGGTGTCCAATCAGTGCCCCAGGGGCCAACTGTGTCCATTGGGCAACATTTAGTTTGCCCTCAGTAAACTCCAAATGTTACAAACATAGCTCCCATTATTTCATGATTTCAGGCTTTTGCTTGGCTGCTTGGCTGCTGCATGAAGACACATATATTATGGAAGCATGCCTTACATCACAAATCACACACTCATCTACTACTCCTGACACTATAAAATATATTGGTATTTTTAAAGGGGAGAAAATAATTTACCGTATAACTTTTCCAAACTTTTTTGTGGAGTATAGTTGCAACCTTAGTCCTCTTGTTATGGTAAACACCCCCTCACACACACACACACACACACACACACACACGCCAAAAACCTTTCATCTGAACTTCTTATAGCCACATATATAAAGTTATGAGCATTGCCTTATCTTTAACAAACTGGTCACTGCATGCAGAGATCTTGTCTGACTCCACTCCGCTTTAACGTAGATGGTGGTTTTAATCCATGTCCGCCATATTTTTTGTCACAATTTTTTGATAATGCTTCTCTTTGCAACCCCCAATTTTGCTTGACTATAGAAATCATTCGTTACAAATACCTCCTACTTCCCCCCCCAAAAAAACAAAACAAAACAAAAGGCCATTTGAATGCGCAGTGACCAGCCAAAACGTCCTCAGAACTCAAAAGGACCTTATTCCAGAGGTTTGGAACATGGCCCTCACAAGGGTAGAAATACAAGAACTTGCAATTGCACACACTCACAGATCTCTGGTTTTTCTCTGAACACTGCGAAGCCGTGTGCACTCTTGCTGTTTCTAAAATTAGACCCCTGGATCTTCGTACATAATGCTAATACTCCAGAATGGGATGCTAGGAGACACGTGACGTCACCATCTGATGACATCATCCCCCTCACTGATGTCACTGCTGCTATTTTTGGGAGTTCAGTTGTGACATGGAGGCATATCACGATTAAAATGAGTAATACGGCATGAAAATGACTGGCAGGCTGCGCAAGCACCCTGGTGTGTGTGTGCACTCCATCGATACAGGAACACACACACATCTGCCTGTTGGTTTGTGCGTCCGTGCTTCTTCCTTTTCGATAATATGTGTTCATCTTCTCTAAACGACTCCTCGGGTGATCATGTCTGTTGGCTTTTCATGGACACACAAATAGACAGTTAGTTATCCCCCTGTAGCTGTTTTCCCACTACCACATGTTCTGTGCTGCTGGGCTCTCCCACGTGGGCGAATGTGTGCGTGCGAGGTACAAGTCGAACAAGCTTCCGTGTGTGTGTGTGTGTGTGTGTGTAAGCGGATCATTCCTGCGTGGGTAGTGTACAGTGTGTATGGGAAACACCCCACTTTGGAGCAGGAGAGTGAGCAAGTGAGTGGGTGGGCGGCTGATCGATGAGTGTGTTCACTTTGTAGCTTGTTGAGCTGATGTGTGTGTGTTTATGTGTGTGTGACAAAATAATAGGTGGGTTTGCTGCACTGTGCTGTAGTTTGTGTGCATATACAAAGTGTGTGTGTGTGCGAACCTTGGGAGCTCCCATGGTGGTGTCCACCCCCGCCTCTATAATTCAGCCACAATTACAAGGCTCTCCTCTGCCGCAGCTAATGAAACCATAAGTCAGCCAGAGACACACACACACAGACACACACTCACACTACCATACAAACACACACCACTGCAGCAGAACCAGCCCAGCGGTGGGAGAAATAAAGGGAGACTGAAAGTGTAATGGAGAGAGTGAAAAAGAAAAGAGGTTCGAGAATTAATGGGAGGGGAGATACAGTTTTGAGATGTTTGTGCACTGCTTCCGATTATTCATTATGAAAGTGCTTCGAGAACAGCGATGATGCCACACTAAAAGTTGAAGTTTGCCATTTTTTTTTATAAATTTAATGATTAGAGATAGCGTTGCTTGAAGTGTTTGTACAGATTCAGAATCATGATTCTTCTTTCAGGTAAAACAAAGTTAAGTTTCAGTGTGAAAGTAGCAGCTGAATACTACTCACATTTTCCAATTCTGGAAACTAAGGACAATTTTCTTAAAAAAATGCAGAAGACTCAGTATACAATTACCTTCCCCTAGGAAGATACGTTTTTGGCCAGCATTTGTTAGATTGTTAACAGGATAACTGAAAAAGTTAAGAATGGATTATGATGACATTTTCCGTGAATGTTGGTCATGGCACCAAGAAGAATTGATTACATTTTGGTGATGATCTGCCTTCAAATGGGGATCCAGACATCAATCAATCAATCAATCAAAATTTATCTATTGAGCACTTTACAACACTCGAAGTGACCAAAGTGCTTTCCAGTTAGACATCTCCTAGAGGACTTGTTAACAGTGTGAGATAGAGCAGTTTCCCCATTTTTCACAATAACTCAACAGACAGTTGGAAAAGCCTTGGCAGAGGTTTGTGCTTTTGGAAACAGTAATGTCATAGAAAAAGTTGAACAGCTTTGAATTTTTTGGTTGTAAATTAAAAAAACAAAAAAAAAGATAGAGAGACAGCAATAATGGAATTTGTGTTTCTACATACATGGAATAATGTGATGATCCTTTCTGGTAAAACGAAGTTAAATTCCAGTTTCTGAGCAGCAGCTGGATACTACTCACATTAGCTTCTTGCTGCTTTCACATCTGTATCTGTTGATGTATGAAAATGTACTTCCAACTGTTTGATTTTAGCTTTTTTATGCACACTTTTTAATCTGTATAGAGTTCATTCATCCATGGTTTATTGCTTGTCACTATTAAATTATGGGTGATCCTAATTTTCTTTGAGAATGAAATAAAAGTGGAAGTAAAGTTCATCTTGTGTAAAACAATTTAATTTACACAATTTTACTGTTGCAAAGGACCATTTCATTACAAAATATTTTAGCTCTTTTTTAACCCTAACTGGGTTACTTGCACAGAAAAAGACAATTAATCTGAAACTGAGTGTACTGATTCTAAATGCTGTCACATTACCCAGGGATCACTGGAGTGAGTCATTTTGTATATACATTCTTATAGTCTTTAATGAATAATAGAGTTACATTTAGCATTTCATTGAAATAGCTCTTTAAAGCTGCCTCCTACACTTGAGTCATAGTTTCAGAGTACACTAGTAAAGCAGAAAACTAAAAATATTTACTCTAAAATTTGACATCATTGAGTTCATTTCTTTGCAGTAGAGCTGTGAAATAAAATGCAAGCTTATTATTCTTACAATACAAGCCTGTGCAATCCAACAGTCTAAATTTACTGCAGTAAATTAAGTACAAGTTTTTAAATGGGGTTCAATAAAGTTTTGTGGTATAACATCAGCCCAACAACAGCCCTAATTTCACACCTTCTGGTGCAGTCAGGTGAGGCTACATCTGGCTATAGGCTACCTTTCAATTTATTTGTACAAGTTTTGTGGAGAAAAAAATTCTTGGAGTTCTTTTGAATTGAGAAAAATCGTGTTGCATTTGCAGGTGTTGTGTAAAACAGGGACAATAGCAGAGACTAGGATACCAAATAATAGCATACTGTATGTGCTCTCTGTACAGTATCCTTTGTTTAAATAGTGCAATCCATAATGTTATGACAATATTGAGTAGTGTTATTGCACAGTGCAAAATGTCTTTCTCACATCTTTCAGACCTACTTTGCAAGAATTCAATTTTTGCAAAGTATTAAGTTATGTTATTATTTAATATGTTTTATTGGCAATGATTTTTGACGAACCCTGTGTGAAAAAGATAGAATCAAAACAAGCAGCAATAACACAAATTAGAAAAAAATGGACAATCCTGTTCTTATTGTATTTATAGTTAGAATTTGACCAAATTCATTATCCCCCAGAGGCATGAGAGGTATTTGAAGAAGCAAAAGCCTTTACATTTTGGTAATGTACTTTCATGTCTCTTTATTTGTGAGGTGTGGAGACAGAGCTCACAACAAGTGTATGACAGAACTGTCTTCTTCCTAATAGGAGGTGGATGGAAAAATCATGTAAAAATTAAATAGAAAATGCTCAAAATTCATGAATGGTCAGTAGGCTGTGGTAGGCTGCCCAGATGGGAGACATGGGCAGCTCATCGTTCACAGCAAACATATTAACCTGCTGCCATCGTGCCATTCTGTTTGCAATCTGGGAAAGATAAAAGAGACATGAGGACTTCAGCCAAAGGAATTGTGACATTTGCTGTCTTAAGTGTTGAATTGTGATTTATGAATCATTTGCTGGATGTTCTGTTATTCCTTATGTGTACTGGGTTTTGGCTGTATCTTGGCTATCATACTTTCCATACCAATACTTACTCTAGGGCTCAACCATTACAATATCATTGTGTTATTATGAAAAATATTCTCCTCTTTTTATGCTGGAGAACTGTTTCAGTTGGTGCAAAGCAGAATGATCGAGCCGTCCTTACCTTTTCCTAATTTAAAGAGTATTAAGTAATAAACTCCTACCTCTGCACGGTCAGGCTGGGATCACTGCCAATAGCATTATGGATATTTCATATGTAGATAATGAGCAGGTGACCTGTCCTGGCAGTATTCCACCTTTTTCATTACATGAGCTCAATCTTCCTGCAGCGCTGTAGTAGGTCATCAGTGCATATAGAAATAGGATGTGTGCATTTGCTGTCTTATGAATTCTTCACCAATGCTTTTTATTTATTTCTGACAAAGTTCTGGACATTTACTAAAGAATCCTGAGCAGAATTATTCTTAAAAACTTGATTTTAGTATCAGTGTTGCTCTTCATCACTCTGTAAATTTGAATTGTTGTAAAGATTATTCTAAACCATAGACGTGACAGTGCATTGATTAAGCAGTGATCATCAAAGGAAAAGCACATACTGTTCATGAATATGGTCCATATGCTCCATGTGATATGAACCAGTGTGTAAATTAATGTCCATCTGTTGTCAGAGAATTTTATTCATTTATTCTTCGCTAAGCTATCAATCAAAAGACATCTCAGTATGCTGAGAAGTGATGTGAATCTTTCCCTGTGTCATGATTCAATTAAATTTTGATTCTGAAGCTGACAATTGATATTCAATTCAGACCAATTCATGATTTCTCATTCAAAGCTCTTTTTCTTACAAAAGGTGCTCATATAAAGATTTACTACAAACAGTTGTGTGCTTGACGTTGACAGACTCAGAAAAAAGGTATTTAAGACATCAGAGAAGTAAAGTGATTGGAAGTAACATAATAATTGAAAATAATTTAACTTTTATATTTTAAATGGGTTTATAAGCTGTTTCTTTAATCTAAAGCTTTTGGTGTACACAATGTTGTAGCGACGCAAGTATTCAGGAATGAAGGCAATGGATTAGGTACTAAAGTAGAGGTGCTCCAAGAGCACAATCTGCCGCCAAGGGATTTCCAACATTATTAGCAAGTTATTGTCAAAATGTGGAAACTACCCTATCTTGCACTGTTAACAAGTCCTTGAAAACATTTCTGGATCCACATTTGGATTCAGATCACCGCCAAAATCTAACTGGTTCTCCCTTCTGCCATGACCAACATATTTGACGTCACCAAATTCTGTTGATAAGTTATTTAGTTATTAGCATAAAAATGTAAACTGCCCTGTGTCAAAATGTAGATAAATCCTTGAAAGAATTCCTGGATCTTCATCTGGATTTGGATTAGCACCAAAATGTTGTCAATTATTCCTTCTGCCAATCCCAACATTGCCTGAAAATGGCAGTAAAATCTGTTGAGAACTTATTGAGAGAAAAACTGCCCTACCTGCAATGTGAATGAGCTTTGCACTGCAGCTGGATCTGCCTGATTTAATATCTGTAATCAGTCAGACAGATCCATGTGGATGAGCTCCAGTTCACAAAGATTGTGAGTGGCCTTCAGCAGCACAGCCCAATTAGCGTCCTTTAAAGCAGTGGAAAGATACTGCTCGTACAGAGATTAACATAGATGCTAACAACTTCAGTAGCAGTTTTATCAGATCTGGACCACATTTCTCTAAATAATAACACTACAAACTTGTCCACAGAAAGGATATTTTTCCTCCAGTTTTGCTGAGAGTTTGTTCTACAAAGTGGTTTACGTTTTGTTCTTAACACCCTAGCAGTAGCATCTACCTGCTGTATTATCTGATTGACCTGTCATGAATGTGACTGACGGAAAGATTGTCCAATCACCTGCTGGATTTGCTGTTGAAAGTTTCTGCCCATTCCCAAACACTTTCTATTGACTGTTGCTCAGATGGACTAGTGAAATATAGTGAATGGTCCACCTGTTGTGTCAGGTTAAATGTGAACAACTTCCTGGATCCGCATAAAGATTTGGACCACTTCTAACAACATCCTTGGTAGAGGTAATTATCTGATCATATTAACACACCTTTATCAGATATCTTTACTCTCAACATGGCATCATGATTCAGTTAAACTGGTGAGAGTAACAACTCAGAATGTGTTTTATTTAACTTGAAATTATAAAATGAACTTGTTCTTAAATTTTAATGAGGTTCCTGTTTTCTAAGCTGCTTTTCAGACTATAAACACCAGCCAAAGCTTGGGGAAGAAGATGATGAACAGATGTCACTTACTTCAGAGTGTGGCTGAAATGGTTGGCCAAAAGCTTTAACTTTGTCTCAGGGCGTGGGTTCTGAGTATAGGGTCTTGTGTACAAATAACAGACACTGTGAAACAGCTTGTCATTGAAAATAGTATTATAGATAACTTTGTATTGAAACATAGGAATAAATAACCCCTTCAGCAGAAGTATGAATACAGCAGCAACTCATTATCCCATAGATGTTTTAACATCTCTGAGGACTTTTCCTCTGATTTTGAAGGAATTTAATTGATCCAGTGCTAATATTGCGTTCTGAGATGGAGCAAAAACAGAAGAAATAGATGAAAAACTTCATAACCCTCAGGCCAAGAGCTACAGGCCTTTGTTTTGCTCTGATGTTTTGATGCATTTCATGTCCCAGTGCTGTGTTACTCTGATTTTATTGCTCAGTTTCAGTGGGAAGCATCATGATTTTCCAGTTGATCCGTGTAGTCTCGGCCATTCTTGTGAACAGGATATTTCAAGAATGCTCTGGGGGACTTTCGTAAAACTTTGCACAGATGTCCGTTCTGACTCAAGGAGGACAAGGCTACAGTTTAAAAGCCACAGGTTGAAGGTCAAAGTGCCTTGTGATCATCGCTTTTGAACATAGTACCATAAGGACCAACTGTTTTCTTTTTCATTTTAAGTCAGTAGCCCCATTCACGCTGCCATTTCAAACTACAATATTAATGCACCTATAACTTCCATCATAGAAGTCACAGAAAAGGAATGGGGAAATAAGTTGACCCCCATTTGCTCCATCTTCACAGGTAGTATCACAGGTGTAATATTGAAGAGAGGCGAGCACGCAGACTCAACAGGGGAGAGTGTATGTGTCCATGCACCATGTCACAATCTCTTGCTCCTCTGTAGCTGCAGCACACTGTGAAATGACACAATGTCACATCCACATAGAATTAATACAGATGTTAGGAGGTGTAATAAAGATGGAGCTTTGTTGCGGTGCTTTTGTGTGACTGCACTGTAAAAAAGAACTAGTGTTACAACTCAGGCCGGATTTCAAACATCATCAACAAAGAAGCTAAAGACATATTGTAGATGTCTCCACACTGCTGCTGCTCATTTACTCTCAGCTCACCTCTCTGCGTCTCCCTGCTTCTGCGCCGCTGTGTTGTGCTTGGTGGCAGGGTGCGCCCGGAGGCCAGCACATTTGGTTAAAAAATCTTCCTTTTAAACTCCCTGCCTTCTGCTTAAAGCGCCAGTGCAGAGAAGAACAGAGAGACAGAGAAAGAGAGGGAGGCAGAGATTGCTCCAGGCGCAGCAGCTTCACAGAGAAGTGAGGGCCTGCAGTCTTCTCACTTCTGCTCTACTCTCTTCTACTTTTTTTTGTTTTCTGCTTTCAATGCATACTTTTCCCATTTCTCTTCTTCTCCCCTCAAACTTTAGTGCCTCTATCTCTATTTTTGTCAAATTATAAGACCCACCACTGTTTCCTCCTTGTAGCACCTGTTGTACTGTATTTAATGCAGAAGTCCTTAAAGGATAAGTACGGTTTTTTGATACCTGGACCTTATTTTTAGGATTAAATACGCTCGTAGACTCACCCAGACAATTTTGGCGGAGCTCGGAGCCGTTTTCGAGCAATTTAGATCTATCCAACGGTGTTTTTTCTCATGCCATAGTAGCAGACGGGGCCAGAAATCGTATTTTAGGGGGCATCAATACGTGTTTCCTCTGGTCTCAAGTTCCACTCTGAGCAGCAAAGGCACTCCTCCTCTGTTGCCATCGCAGTGCAATGTCCACAACAACACCACCAGTTAGCCCCCATTTGTGGACGTGCAGTGGTCGCTTGTTCTCTGGCCAGCTGTTCGGCTCTTTCCCTCTGCATCCTCCTTTCAAATAGCTCCTCATCGGTATATTCTGGCTCAAACGATACGGGCATCCATTATACTCAAAGTCGTCGTCAGACACTTCTACATCGGATAAATATTCTGCCATGTTGCACAAAAATAGCCGTGTAGCCGTGTAGCCTAGCAACAACAGCAGCTCTACTCATGTTCTTGTCTATGACGTCACCAAAAGTTAGCCATCCTTGTAAAGCCCCGGATGACCATAACAACAAAGTTGAACTGACATGGTGATAACACTGGCCATTCATTTATAGAATGTAGCTGAATTTAGCGAGTTTAGCAGCAGATAATGTCTAATTTAGGGGCTTCGATTTCTGGCCCCGTCTGCTACTATGGCATGAGAAAAAAACGCCAACCAATGGATCTAAATTGCTCAAAAACGGCTCCGAGCTCCGCCAAAATTGTCTGGGTGAGTCTACGAGCGTATTTAATCCTAAAAATAAGGTCCAGGTGTCAAAAAACTGAACTTATCCTTTAAGGCGGCAGTTCGCCTGTTTTTAGGCAGGGACATATGGCCCAAAAAAACATATCTGGATTAGTTTTTTTGGGATAGTTGGCTGATACCAAAGTGACACTGATTTATTTAGTCCTCAAAAAAGTCTGATATTGTCACTTGGTCAATTATTTCTCCCTTTTGATAAAACAAAGTGGTATTGTATTTTATATTTTTGGAAAGCCTGATTAGTCACCTTGACAACGAGGTACACCTTGGAAGGATCATGCATGTATGGAATGAGCAACACAGCTAAATATGTAGGCAGTGCCCAAAAAATGTGCCAAAGTCGTAGGGAAAGCCTACAGTCCCAAAGTGAAACACAGGTAACAACGCCCCTCTGCTCTTCTTGAGGTGTTGTCTTTCTGGGACGCCCACTTCATGATCTGTCTTTGACTTCACCAGTCTCATGGCACTTGGTCCTAAGTTTGGAAATGGTACCAGGGCTGACACCAAATAGTGCTGCCACTCGGCAGAACACCAGTTGCTGGGCATTTTGGAGCATTTTTTGGGGGGACCCTACCAACACTTTTAGTTGTTGCTAATTCCACGAATATGTATTGTACCTCATTGTTAATGTGACTAATCAGGCTTTATAAATATATAATACTTCCAAACCTTTTTTGGGGAGTGTAGAAATACCTGAGAGGTTTTGAAGAACACCAACATTCCAAATATATTTTTAACAGCAGCAGTAAAAACAAGCTTTATCTGCCATTATCAGTGACAAACACTGATTTAATTAGCTGTTGACATAAAACCAGTCCTCTATAGTCCTCATAGATACATATATTTGGAAAATACACATATACATATATTTAAATACAAATACATACATCCAGCACCCAACATGAATCCAAATAGCTAATCAGGAATCCCTCATCATGGCGGCAAGAAAAAACTTCTATTTAGGAGCTTGTACTTTCAATTTAAAATTACAATGCAAAAATCCTCAAAAAATGATATAGATGGCTAAAATATCAGAAGTAAATACTGGAAGAAATTTTTACATCTTCCATTTCAGGGAGTGAAACATGCAAATTGGAAATCAATGAGAACAGAGGCAAGTGATTACTAAAATTCAACCTGATCACAGCAGGTATCTTTAGAAATCTTTGGATACAACGAGAATGATCCTTACACTTTTCACGAGGCAGTCTTGTGTAGCGGTCTAAATCACGCAAAAAGGCAGGGCTGGGTTTACGTCATTGCGTCACAGACGGAAATTGCTATGACTACAAGTCACATTCTGTTATGGGAAGGAAGTTAGCAGGCTAAGCTAACTAAAAAATCAGTCATTGTTTCTGTACAGTACTTTTGCAGTATTTATCAGATGACCTCTGTCTCAGAGGCTGCGTAGGCTTTGCCACTGTCTGTCAGTTTGTTTGACAAGGTCATATAACACTGCCATAATGTAATAGTACGTAATATCTTATCATTATTTTGTGTTTGAGTGCTCTTTTGTGGATGTTTTGCAAAAACTGTATGATGTTGCTGTTAATAGTGGGCTGGAAAGTTTTTATTTAGTTTTTTATTTTATTCCAGGGTGGATGCTCCTCAGCCAATACTATGGGTCTTGTTTTAAGCAGAGGTGAAAGTAAGCTGGAATGCACTGGAACGCTGTGCCGGTAAGACATATACAGACCTCTTCTACCGGAACGCACCGGAACGCCTTGGAAAAAAAACTTTCACCTATGCATACAATGCGAGCCCTTTCTTTTTTCAAGTAAATTTTACCAAAATAAATGTAAAATTGATGAATACATAAAAATCATCCCCAGAATATGCGTTCTGTGACGTGTTGAACTAGATTTTAGTGCGCTGGATGAACACTATATTTTGTAGGCTGCGGTACTCGCTTACTGTGATAGTAGTATCATGTATAATGATGTATTTTAGGTAGTCACTCACTGTAGCATAACGTTAATCTAATGTCCACTGGTGCTGTGTTTCTTTTTTGTATTTTTTTTTTGCAGACAACATAAAGAGCAGGCTTAATTTTTTTGAGTTGCACAGTTCCTGCAAGAATCTTATCTTACTTTCACCCCTGCCCTTTAGTAAAGGTTTTTGGCATGAAAAGGCTGTTGGTCTGCGACAGTAAAAATGATGGACTTTAACTGGATAGATGGATGGATGGATGGATTTGTCATTTGTTGTTGTTACACTTTGCAAGATATGATCAATTGTTTTTTTTAATTTAATGTCGGTCATGTATTGTCAGAACTTTCATGTCCTCAATGGCCATGTGAATTTTTAGATCTTTCAAGCATATTTTTAGATCCAGGGCAGCACAGTGCACAAGCAAGAAGACTGCTGGTTCAACTCCCCGTGTTAATCATGATCTTTCTGTATGGAGTTTGCATGGTCTCCCCGTGCCTGCGTGGGTTTTCTCTGGGCACACTGGTTTTCTCCCACAGACTATGCTTATTAGGTTCAGTGGCAACTAAATTGCCCATAGGTATGAGTATGATAGTAAATGGTTGTCAGTCCCTCCATGTGGCCATGTGATTGGCTGGTGAACAGTTCAGGGTGAGCCCCGCCTTTTGCCCAATGACAGGGGTCCGCTCCAGCCCCCCATGACCCCAAAAGGGATATGAGTTATACAGATGATGGATGAATGTTTTCATAACTCAGTTATTTCACTCCTTATCCTGATCTCTTCTGCTCTCTTTGACTCCTGATAGGTCCATAATTGAAAGTCTGTCAACCAATTTATGCATATAAATAATTAAAGAATAATTCCCTCCTCTTCATCAATATACAATTATCAAGATCCATATTTATTAATGTAAAACATATGCTAATTCAGGAATGCTCCTGTTAGTTACATTGAGGAGAGCTCACTGTGCTGTTGTTATTCATACATTTAAAAAAATCTTCATTATTTCCTACAAACTGATACACTTGGGTCTTAAAACTGCAAATGTCTCTTCGACTGGTGATTTTCAGCTGTCTGTGTCTGTGGTTACTGTCAGTTATTTGTATTTTCATTCAACTGTATTTAACCTGGAAACAAACCTGACTGAGATGAAGAATCTCATTTACAAGAGTGTCCTGGCCAAGGCAGGCAGCAGCTCATTTAACAAGCTGTACTTATTACTGATGTCAACACTGGAAATGATGCTCTGAATATCACATTTCATTACAGGAACAAAACCAGCCCATAAGATCACTCTTAAATGACAACTTAACCGATAAGTCCTAAAGAATGTCAGTTATCAAAATCACACATTAAACAGGAAGTTCCTGTTGTACAGCACTGACTTTATCAACATTTATGTCTTATGTGATGTCAAACATTTTTCAGATGTGTTTGTCTGTCCAAATATTGATAAGACAGTTGACTTTCTTGTTGCTCTAAGCCCTTTGGGGCATGATTAGCTTAGTCTGGTAATACCCTCTACCTACAATTGGAAAGTTGCAGATTTTAGCCCAGTACCAGCTGTCACATGCCTATATATATATATACACACATATATATATATATATATACATATATATATATATATATATATATATATATATATATATATATATATATATATATATATATATATATATATATATATATATATATATACACATATATATACATATATATGCATATATATACATATATATACATATATATAGATATATATATATATATGAATTTCAATTTATGTATGTATACAGTGCTTTGCAAATTTATTTGACCACCTGTCAGAAAAACAAGAAATTGTGTTTTTTTTTTTCATATATTATCAATACAGTTCCTCTCATTGTCAGTGAGCTCTTGACATTTTACCATTTTAAACAGTGATGAGGAATTTCAAACTGAATTCAACTTTTTACACCCAAACTTCAGCTGGCTCGCTGGGCTACTCTGAGAAGTCTGAAATGAATCAAGCTTAATATTCAACCACTTAAACCAGTTTTTCTGTTCAGGAACCAAAGTAAATAACTACAATTTGACATCTTAATCACGATATAAGAATGTGCTTTACTATTTTTCTTTTTTTGTAAAACAGCGAATTGGATAATTCATGAATAACAAAAATAAATATATTTTAGCATTATTAGCACTGTTTTTGTTCATATGAGTGTTCTTGCAGCAATTTAGCTCTATGGCAGTGAAAGCAAAGTTCATGTAATAAGCTAACCCACACTATGTGTTCTTCAAACTGTATTCCAAAAAACAAAGTGCCTGAAGTAGAATAAACTGATGAGCTTCTGGTAAAACATTGATGTTCATCACCTGGTTTCTCTGTCAAATACAACACATGTCAAAAAAGGAAAATAAAAACACTATAAGCTTCATGCAGCACTATTGTAATAATGTATCCTCTGTTTTTATTCACGGTGGACATGTCTATTTTGTGTGCTGAAATGCAAAACTTGACAGGTGTAACAACATGAAGCAACGGATGAGCAGAGCTCAGAAAATAATCAATAAAAATTTGATTACAAAATACAACCTTGCTGCCACAAATTATGTGCTGTCGAGTATAGAGGCCAGCAGTGTGTTCATCTCTAGTGTGTGATAAATCAAGTGTGATACAGGTGTGTGTGTGTGTGTATGTGGGTGTGTGGGTGTGTGTGTGTGTGTGTGTGTGACAGCAGGCATTTCCGCTTACTCTGTGAAAAAACGTTGTGTGTGTCTGATTGTGCATACAGCATGTGGCTGGATAAAGAGCCTCTCCACCTTGAAGACAATTTGTCCTGACAGCTGATGTCAATGAAGGAGCGGAGATGGGGTTAAAACAAATAACGATGGAGGTGGAAGAGGAGGGAAGCTTGATGCAGTGCCAAGTCTGAGGTCACCTTAATATTTGATCCGCTTCACTGAATGGATTCATCTCGGTACAGCTTGACAGAGAGAGCAAAGAATTTGAATTTGAAATGAGCTTTTAAAAAACACAAACATGGATGTATGAGCAAAGTAAGAATACAGAGCGCGAGAAAAATAAAGTGCAGAGGCAAAAAGCTGGAGAGAGATTATTGGTATTCAAAACAGGATCAAGGACAAGATTTTTTTCTTACACAGCTCCCTTTCTGTGCCCTGGAGAAAGTCTCTTGTTTTCCTGCTTTAGGCCATCACTTTTATTAGACAGGATAATGTCTCTATTTGGAAACAAAATACTTTAAAAGAATTTGACAGGGAAAGATTCATGCGAGTCAGACTGCAAATCATGGAGAAGTGTTTGGCCAGGAAGTTACAGTGGTCCCCAAATTTTCTGTCATGGACAATTTTCTGTAAAATAATATATACTCCCTTAAGAAGAAGTTTGGAAACATTATTTCAATCTGTTATTTCTACCCTTTATTAATACCAATTGGTATTTTATATTGTTGGAAAGCCTGATTAGTCACCTTTACAACGAGGTACAACTTGTAAAGACCATAAATTTTTGGAATAAGCAACACAGCTGAACATGTGGGTAGCTCCCGAAAAAAGAACCAAACCCCCCTGCAACTAATTGTTGGTGCCTTGGTACGCAAAGTGGCAGCATTATTTGGTGTCAGCCCTGCCACCATCTCCAAACTTTGGACCAATTTCCATGAGACTGGTGAAGTCACAGGCAGACCATGAAGTGGTATCCCAGGAAGACAGCATCCCACCTTTGATTCACTGAGGACCCATAGACTTTCTCCAAGGGGAAAAGGGAAATTTTTCACTTTTTTTTTCGGTCACTACCCCCATGTTTAGCTGTGTTTCTTATTCCATGAATGCACAATCATTACAAGTTCTATCTCATTACCTCTGCCAAGGAGGTTATGTTTTTGCCAGTGAATGCTCGTTTGTTTGTCTGTTTGTTTTTTTGCAAGATTACGCAAAAAATACAGGACAGATTTTGCTGAATTTTTCAGGAGATGTTGATAATGGCCCAACTTAAAAATAATAAGATTTGGTGGTGATCCAGATAACCTATATTAGCGAACAATCCATTTCGCTCAATAACTGTTTAACTGATTATGATATCAACATGGTTCCGAGTGCTAGTTGTGGGTTTTCAGGGTCAAGGAATCATATTATGATGGTAACTTTATCATGGAACTATTGCTAATCGATATAACAGCAATATGTGAGCTACCTTGGTGGAGGTTTGTGCCTGCCAAGTGCTTTCTAGTTGTAAAGATGACTAATCAGGCTTTTTAATGACATAAAATCAATACCAATTTGTATTACAGAAGGGGGGAAGAATTCAACGAAATAACATTTTCAAACATTTTTTTGAGGAGTATATTTGAGGACAAGCCTTGTGTGTGTGTATTGGGGTGTCCAGGGGCAGATTGTAGCAGGTGCAGAGCTGTACATGGTGCCACCGAAAGCCTTATAAATAACCCACTTATAGGTTGAAACTACTGAAAAACCTATGGTAGCTCAACTATACACTACAGTAGGGTTTTTAACAGCATTTAACTTTTCCTCGACAAAGACCCTGTGTTTAGAACTACTTTGTGATGATAAGCTTCTGTATTTATCCTAGATGCATTAAAAAAGTTATAGTAATGGCCAAAAATAGTTCAGGTAGTGTTTGTTGTTCCTGCTGATGACCTGGCCAGCTGATTGCCAGGGGCTAAATAACTGCTACATCCCAGTATACAAGAGTTTCTAAACACTGGCTTTGTCGAGGAAAAGTTAAATAGTGTAAAAAATCTTACTGTTTAGAATTGTCTAGCCAACATAGTTTTTTTGTCTAGTTTTAACCTATAAGTTGGTTAATTATGAGGCTTTTGTTGGCACCATGTTCTGCTATGTACCTGCTACCGTCCGCCCCTGGATATCTCCCCCAAAGGACAAAGCTTACAAGTTCCTTTGCTGGCACTCACATTCACTAGTGCCATGAGCCTCAAGCAACCCCACTTCAAAAAACCCTTTTAGACTTACCAGGCTGAAGATCTGATTGTATCTCAAAAAAGTCTCGATAACAAAACGTGACGTGACCTCAGACTGGGCAGAATGTCTCCAAACAGGCCAAATATGAGTGTTAAGTTGTATAAAGACTGATATAACATGATCAGAATTAAAATATTGAGTTGTTTTATTTCTGACATTTCCATTCAAAACAAAACAAGGGAAGGTAAACCCATGCACTATGAGAGGAGGAAGAATCATGTGGAAAAAATCATGAAAAGGGCATAGAGGTTCACAAATCGGATATTTCTAGCCTCTGAATTCAGATCACTCTGCAATCATGGCAGCACCATGCAAACCCAGAGGCCAATCAGCAAATCAGCTGCACAGAGGGCAACTAGAGAGACAGCTGATGGACAGACTGATAGTGGAGCGAAAGAGGACGGAGACAGACGGAGAGTTAGAAAGATGAAGTGATAGAAGGACAGAGATGTCTGATAGGAGGAGATGGACACACTGCCCATCAGAGGGAGAGATATACAATACAGATACAAGGATCAGGAGACAGAAAAGTGGAGAAAAGCTCTGCTAAAGAAGATGTACGTACATATGTTTGCATGTTGATTTTGAGCCGGACTATCACTGTATGTTTGTGGTTTTTACAATGTTAATGCTGTATTGTTGATTATTTAATAAATTAACCAACAAGTAGAATTACATAATAAGGTGTTCAGTCTGTACCCTGCAGATAAAAAATTTTTAAGCTGAGGATCTAGGCCGCTCTTGGTGAACATTTTAAATTATATAACCAAAAAACTTGAAACTTTTCAGCTAAATTTAAGTATTTGGATGCAAACTTCCGGCTAGTTGCTGCTGTCAGTCTGTGCGTCTTGTCTCTTAGTTCCTGGAATGTCACTCACTCACACTGACTGTGACACAAGTTCTTCAGTACCAACTGTTCACTACATTAGAAATTTGATTATGAGCATTCACCGTCATCCTACTGCAGCTCCAATACTATTTATCCTCCATATATTGTTTTTAAAGGGATACGCTAAAATTTTGTTGTTTACGTGTCTTGCCTCACTCCCGAGTCCATGACGGGCATATAGACACCATTCTTTCGACTGTGCGTGCAGTAACAAAAAAGAGAAGGGCAGAGTTCGCCCACCAGACTGTGCTTGTAAGTAGGTCAACAAAACAAAGCAGTGATTTGTGCATGCGCCCTGCGGTTTAGTTTAGTTTTTTTTTTTTTTTTTCAAAAATGAGATTAAGTGCTAATCTTAGTTTAACTAGAAAAGCTCTCAGAGAGCGCAGACCTCCGCCAAGCAGCTTCGGTCCACTTTGGCGAAAATGGTCCTATCTGGCAATGTTAAAGAATCCTTTAAAAAAATTCCTGGATCCATACGGTGATCCGGATCACCCCCAAAATTTAATCAGTTCTTCCATATCCCATTTCCGACAATTCCTGAAAATTTCATCCAAATCTGTTCAGAACTTTTCAAGTTATTTTGAACACAAACAAACAAACAGACAGACAGACAGATAAACGCCGGCAAAAACATAACCTTCTTAGCAGAGGTAAAAATAGATAACGTAACATAACATGGATAAAAAAACAAGTCACAACAAGCACACAGGACTGTTTAGAGTTGCTGAAAAGTTTATTTGATAACCCTAGGCAGAGGCAGGCTTACACTACCCACTGACTCCCAGTGTTTGAGCTAAGCTAATTAGCGATGGGCGAGCACCGCCCGTCTCTCCCTTGCTACTGCACGCACAGTCGAAACAATGGAGTCTATCTGCTTGTCATGGACTTGGGAGTGAGGTAAGACAGGAGAACTTAGGTTACATCATTTCAGTAACACTGATGTTCATCTGCTATGTCAAAAAATGTTATGCATGCTTAGAAAGTTCTGATGTGTGATCCAACACGCTTGTAAACGCCAGTAAGAGTTCACCTCTTCGGACCTTTGCTACCAGCGGTCATCTCTGTTGGCTCCTGCTGCTTTCCCCTCTGGACTGGACTCCTCTTGTACAACTTGAGGCACCCTTTGGGGACACACGTCTTTTGTCCTCTAGGCACAGTGTTAAAATACTGAAACCAGCTGCATCTACACATGTTGAAATGGCAGATATGCCCACGATAAGGCTTTCATTAAGTGACGTCGTAATACTTTTATACAATTTAAACAAACGCCAAGCTCCAGAAGGCCAAAGTTCCCTTAAGTTGAGCATGTTACATCTATGTTGGCGAATGTTTAAAATACAGTCAGGGTGCCACTGGAAAACATCACACTCCACCAGCACAACATTTCTCTCCCCAATAGATACCGTAACTTGCATTGAACACTGCAAAATACACTCATGGAAAGTACTTTCCCTAAAATTTGGATGATTTCTCAACATTGGTAAACGTTGACCAGAGGCTGCCCAAACATAGAGGTATGAATCAGGTCAGGTTGGGTGCTTTATTATGCTGGTCTTGCTCTACAGAAGATGGAGCCTATACTATATAAAAGTTGATTAATCTCTCTGTAAAATGGTCACTGAATTGTACCATGTAGCAGTGTGTTTGGTGGTTTGGTTTCCTTTGATGAATTAAACAAAATGCTTTGTGGATTGATTGCAAACTGGTGGTGGTACCAACTTAAAACACTGGGCTACCAGTACATCCATATCATATTAGTACCAATAGCTATGACATACATGTTTGTTGAATTTCACTTGATAATGACTTTAATGACATTTACCTCTGTGTGTGTCCAGGCGCCGTACGAGCCTCCAGTATCTTCCCCATCCTGAGTGTGATCCTCCTCTTCATGGGGGGCCTCTGCATCGCCGCCAGCGAGTTCTACAAGTCACGCCACAACATCATCCTCAGCGCCGGCATCCTCTTCGTCTCTGCAGGTACGAAGGCAGTGAGAGGGTGGAGGAGGTGGGAGGTGGCGGGCTGGAGGATGAGGAGGAGAAGGGCAGAGGGGGCAGGAAATGTCAGAGTCAAAGTGTGAAGGGCAGGAATGAGGAAGAAAACCACAGGAAGAGAGGGGAACGCAGGCATGTAATCACAGAGTATAACAACGTCCATTTAGAGTGTGTTTCTGACCAAGGGGAAAATATCCAGTCTATCATTGGACACCTCTTTTGACCGAGTGTGTCTCTAACATTTCCTGTCCTCTAAATACTTTGTGGTCTGTTCTTGCTAAAAGTGAGAGTACAATGAGCTTTTCCAGGGAAGGAAGCTCTTGATTTTGAATAGATGTGAGCTCAAACCATCTTTTTTCCGGACAAAGAAAAAGTTTGACCTTGAAAATTTTGTGCTGTTCTGTGTTTAACCATGATTTCCACCTAGTCCACCTGCATAGCATCACATCCATGCTGCAGCTTTACTCCAGCCAACAGGGCACATCCTCGCCCAAAGGAAACATAACACATCCTTGGAACCAAGTTCACAAGAGAACCACAACTACCCCATGTAATTATGATTTTATGAGATAACAGGAAAATGTAAAATGCAGGTTATATTTCCTGCCTGATGTTAATTTGCTGTAAGCACTGTCATTATTTCCACTACTCCTGCTGTATTTTGAAATAACCTGGAAACTCTGAGCGCTAGTTTCCTGTATTGAGTCCATCTCCTTGGCAAAGATTGATGTGGAGTTGAAGCGGCTCTTGCTGAAAGTAGACTTGCCGCGTAGTTCCAGCGAACCAGCATGGAGATGTGCTGCTAGCACACTCTATGGATGGATCAAGGCACAGGCTGACTGAAGAGACTGGGGCTGATTTGATGCAGAGTGCGTGGCACATACAGAAAGCTATGCAAGTGAATCATGTGGAAATTGGGGGTTGGGTGCTCTTTTAGTTTACTTTAGTAGCAGAGCAGAAGCTGGATACTACTCACCATAGATACTCCCGGCTTTTACAGGGATGAAATTTCAGAACACTGTTGCTCAGCCAAGTGTCCCGTTTCTTATCAATAAATATTTTTAGTTGTTAATCATAATAGTTTCATTAAAATTCATCCAAAAAGTAATTGAAAAGTCAGCAGAGCACATTTAAATTGTTGATTTAAGGAAAGACATTGTTTTGTGCAGCACAGTTTAAACAGTTTAAAGAAAGAAATTAGACAAATAAGTAGTATATTTCATTTAAAAAAGTTGGTTTGAAAAACAAAAGCAGCCCAGCTAAATAAGAGGGAAGAATTGAAGTAAAGCAAAACATGAGATTAATAATAATGACATTAATAATATTAATTAAAACGAAATAGCAACAACAAAAATGTTGCAAAGTCAAGGCTTTTCTGTCAGAGCTTCTTGACTTTGCCTGAGGAGATAGGGTGTGAAGAATCAGTGATATCTTTTAAGTCACTTCTAAAAAAATCACTTTTATAGACTTGTTTTTACATGATGCTATCTTTACATGCTTGTATACTTATTTATCACTTTTATTTATTTATTTTACTTTATTTCAGCTATTTGTTTATTTTACAATTATTTATTTAAATATTTTACATTTTTGCCACTAGTGTTCTCTTCACCAGTTTCTCCTCATTTAGTTCTATTTTTCCTGTCATTTATTTTATTCATTATTCATTTTTTATGTTTTAATATACTCCCTTTCACCTGTCTCGTATTCTCTAATCGGTCTCTCTTTCCATCTTCCTGATGTGATGTCGTCATCCATTTACCTATATTATCATATATTTATTGTCTTCTTAAAATTAATTAAAAGAACTTCTTTATATATTTGACTTATATGTTCATGTTGACGTTTTACCCTGTACTAATGTAGCATAGATCACATAGCTCTTTAATTGTTTCAAGTTGACTAATTTCATTCTTTTTTCCGTTACTTTATGTGGCCCTCTGTGTCAGCATTCTGTTCTTGTCCTCTTGTTTGACTCTTCTGGAGTTTCTTCGTTTGGCCTTATTGTTGACGTTCATCTTATTGTTCCTTGAGTTCTGCCTTTTTTTTATCTGGTCAAGCACTTTGCAAACATCTGTTTTTAAAGGTGCATATTAATAAAAAGTTATTATTATTATTATTATTATTATTATTATTATGTTAATGAATGTTATTTTTTAGCACTATTATTATCTTTTTTTGAAATATATAGATAAAGAAATAGAAATTTTATCAGCTATAAATCTGAAAATATAAGTAAGAGCACCATAAAAGCTACAATACATGAGTTAAATGGACAACAAGATAAGAAAACAAGAACATAGTGGTTTAGGCCTCATGTCAGAACACAGAGGGACACAAATGTTTGGTGCAGAGCAGCTGGAAATGAAATGTGGTGTTTTGGAGACACCTGAAGCCTTGATGTTGCCAAATTAATCACCAGGTGATGTATAACCCATGGGTGTGTGCGCACCATAAAACAGCCAGCCTGAGGACAAAGCCAGGGAGACAAAGATAGTCCAGGTTGTTGTGTTTGCTGCAGCGTTTTTGTGTTTCTGTGTGTACATGCTTGTGTGTGTTTGTACTCTGGTTCTAGGCCATGGCCTACTGTGCTGCACTAGATAACTAGTTCCCCTCCAAGTCAGAAGTGAGAGCTGCAGTTCTCTCTGATTCTCCCTCTCTCTCTGTCTGTCTGTCTGTCTCACACTGTTGCTAGGCTGAGAGGAGACCACTGGGATTACACTCTAAAAATAAGGTGTCCCTGATACTCTTCTCAGTCAGACCCTCGCAGCCCTCACACCTCAGCCTGCTCTCATATTATATCTAAACTGTATTGATTTTGATAACGCCTGGCAAACCTGATTGATCACCAAATTTTAAAAGTTATTCATGATTCTTCCCATTTTTAATTGAATATTTAAGATTAGGTTATTCTGAATGTCAAAACCCTCCATATTAACAAATACCCCTTTCAGACTGGCCAAAAACCTGTTTAAAACCGGTAACAGTCGGCTCCTGTTGGCAGTTTGAAAGGGTTTAATCGGCATTTTGACCCGGGTCGACTGACCCTGCAAGCGACACGGGTTTTTATCGGCTCGCCTCCAATCGGCTTCAGTGAGAACATCACAACCGGGTCGACCCACTAATTTATGTCATGACGTCAGGATAATGTGCCCATGGCATAATATTGCACCCGTCCCCTCTGTTTGTAACTTACGTGACTCTTTGCCATCTCAGCATCAAATTCTATCTGCTTTCGTATCATCAGCGCTCGAATGTTGTTCAGTTTGTACATTTTTAAAGAGGGACAAAAGTACAAAGTACAGAAAACAACTCACCAATGTGTCCACAGCTTCCATGCCCCTTTCCATTGTTTACATGGACATGTTTCGGTGCGCTGATGATGTCATCAGCGGTTTGACATCAGCTTGACGCACCAGAGGAAAAAAAAAAACAGCCACGCAGCTTGTCTGCTGCCGATTAGACCCGGGTACCAGTGGGTAAGGAGTCATTTGCCGAATGTTAGCGGGTTAACCCGCGTTGAAAAAATCCACATTGACCCGCCAATTTTAGTGTGAAAGCGGTAAAAGTAAATTCTTACCACTGTTTTAATAAGAGCATTAAATTAATATAAAGAGATTTAATATTTTTATCTTGACTTGTAGATTGATTTGCGTGAGTGCTGCAGTGGCACACGTTTGGTGTGAGACAGATGGTGTTAACTTTAATAAGTGCAATTAGCTAGAACCAGGTTGGACCCTCTTTCACCTTTGGGGCTGCCTTAATTCTTCATGGCATAGGCTTTACAAGGTGCTAGAAACATTCTCCAGAGATATTGGTTCATATTGGCATTACAGAATTAAATTGTTTATATTTTAGAAATAGGCAGTTATCAATTTAACAAACCTTCCAGCTAATCACTTAGTTGCTTTTAAATGCTAAAAATAACAGTTGAATCAGAGGTTGCATGACTTTAGATTTTTTAAAGTTTAACTTTAAGACTTTAATGATGTAAAAGTGGAGTCGACGTTGACCAGTCACTGAGGATGTAATGGATAAGAACAAAGAACAAGCAACAGTATACATTTGTAAAGTAAGGTGTGTGCAGCAGCATTCTGAACTACTCTGTTAAACTACCACTCTGGCACTGCTTTTTGATTTATGATCCTGCTATGCATTTGTGTTGTGATGATATTGGACCAATTTTGTCATCCACTGCTATCTTCTCCAAGAAGTTGATGCCAAAACGTGACAATTGGACCAGTCAACTTCAAGCAAAACAGAGTCATCACACAGCAGTGAATTAGGCTAGTTGACTTGTTGCTTTACCTATGCAGCCCCTAAACTGTATAGTCATCCATTACAAAATTGAGACACTTACAATTTATTTGATTAGTAACTTTTTGCCTTTGGATTAACGAAGAACAGCACGGTGGTGCAGCAGGTAGTGCACGCGCCTCACAGCAAGAAAGTTGCTGGTCCAGACCCAGTGTTGGTCTGGGGCCTTTCTGTGTAGAGTTTACATGTTGTCAACCAGGATTCTCACCAGCACTCCGGCTTCCTCCCACCGACCAAAAAACATGCTTGTTAGGTTAGCTGGTGGCTCTTAATGGCCCTTAGGTGTGTGATTGGTCTTCTGTCTCTTTACTTGGCCATGTGATTGTCTGGCAACTGGTCCAGGGTGTACCCTGCCTCTTGTCCAATGTCTGCTGGATAGGCTTCAGCCCCCCCTAGATGCTGAAAGGGTTAAGTGGTATAGATAATAGATGGCTTGGAGAATTTAGTATTGCATGTGTTTTAGAACCTGGGACAACCAAAAGGTCCATGAAAGAAAGAAAATTATCACTCACCTTTTACTTCAGGTGTGTCAACACTTTGAGGAGGTCTGATGGGTTTTCTTCTGATAAACTTCAAATATGTACAGAGACAAAAACAGACTGAAGAAAGAGTGGATCTGTTGGACTTTATTCAAAGCTGAGATATCTGCTTACTTCTGCCCCCTCAACTCTCATTTTGAAATTCATTGTCATAAATTGTCATTTGAAACATACAATCATTACCCAACTACGTAAATCACATAACACAGGAGTCACATAAGAGGGTTGATCATGGGAACAAGCATCGCATTACATTAAAATAGAACATGTTTTCTCTTTATCATGACTCTACGGAAAAACACAAAAACACTCAGGGTGTTGATGGTCAACAGTTTTTTCAGAGTTCAAACAAACATTATAAAATAATAAAAGAGGACTTCAGGCACATCCTAATTTAGGTTGGAATTAAAAGTCAGGTTAAGCAGAGGCAGAATGCAAAATACAGATACAACCTGATTTGTCAGAAATGTAGAGGAAATGTTAAGTACTGAAAAACATGTCCAGTTCATCAGTTGCTGCAGATTTGTTATCAAAAAGTAATTTAAGATAATCCTTTATTGATCCCCAAAGGGGAAATTTAACTAATGATATTCAATACCTTAAATTTAAGCACTTCATGTTATTGAGTAAATACAACAAATTTTGGAGATACTATTATTTTTCATGTTAGTTCAATAAACTTTCTTTTGAGATTAAGTTGATATAGCTTAATTCTTTTGTTAAGATATAGCTACCGTTAGGTTTTACAGTGCAGTACCCAGCTGCTTCTCTACAATGGTAGAGTTCAGGGATGGGCTACTTTAGTAAGCAAAAGGCCACATTAAATTAATCCTCATTGTTAGACGTACACATTGTTATGATTTACCAAAAAGGACTCATAATTTCACAAAAGGGGTATTATACTTATGTAGATGTGAAAAGAAGCTATTCATCAACATTTATACATCTATCTTTTCGTTCAATTACAAGGGACAATATTGAACCTAACACTGAAACCAAGCCTGTTTCCCCTACTTTTTGATTAAAGTATTTTCTGGTTATTAATGCTTGTAATATATTTTACAAGCATTTTATTTCTACATTAATGAATCAATCTTCAATAAAACTTTTTTTGTATAGCACCAATCCATAACACGTGTCATCTCAAGACACTTTACAAAATAGAAGCTAGAGCCATACATTTCATTTTATAAGTAGATGTACATATATAAATACACATGTACACATATATACACATTCATACATCCAAACCCAATATGAATCCATCATGAGCGCAGCACTGGACCAACCTTCAGTGCAGTGCATCTACAGGCGGCTTACAGTAACAGTGGCAAGAAAAAGCCTATGCTTAGCTTTTGGAAATATTGAGCAGAAAGCATGGACAAGCTTTTCAGCAACAGTCTGAGACAGGATAGGCCTGATTTTTTGCAATGTTACAAAGGTGAAAAAAGGTTGTTCATTAAATTTGTTCAATGTGGGATTAGAAGGACAAATCCTGATCAAGATTTCTAACAGTTGTGCTTGGTGCCAGGCTAATGCCATCGAGGACAGTTATATCATTAGAAAAGGTTTCTCTAATGTGTCTAGGGCCCAGCAATGCATAAAAAGGAGTTTCACAGAAACAATTACAGTTTTCTTTGAAATATTATTTTTCATGCTGTTGTGGCAGATCTTGTCAGGATCTCTTCATCTGCATGCACTTTTGATATTTTGATCCAGCTGGTGGGCTCATGGTGGAAGTAGGAGGGCCGACCATGTGGCCCCCAGGCTGCCAGTTGTCCACCCCTGGTATAGTTTGAGTCCTGTGCACCTAAATAAAATGAAACTTGGACTTGGATTGATTTAGTTTTAAAATTCAAAGAGCCCATAATACTTTTTTGAGTTTAATATGCCCTGTCTCTTTTGTGTCATAGAATACTGGTCTACACAAGGCAAAAAGTTCAGGGCATCAGGACTTCTCCCTCTCCTCCTCTTTATGGTATTGCAGCTGCCTGAAACAGCTCCCTTTATTGACCTACCACTGTGATGTCCTCCCATTGTTTTATCTGCATTTTCAGCCCATTGGCTTGTGATAGCAAGCCCAGTACAGAGCAAAGAATGCAGAGTTGTTGACAATATGGCACCAAGCAGCACAGAACATCATCAAAAGTGAATATACAAACCTGAGTTAAGGCAAAAACATGGGCTCTATAATATCAACCCAAACCAATATGTTAAAGCAGGCAGTTCTGTTATATTGGCTTTTTTTTTTTTGCCCAAGTACCACAAACATATTAGTACAACTGAGTTTTTAGTTGTCATGATTCAGCTGCTACTGTATGCTCCTGTCTTAACTGAGGTGGATTGATAGGTCGAAAAACATCCTTCACAGGGAGATGAGGTGCTACTAGGTTTCACCTCATGTTATATTCATTCTACTTCAGCTTTTTTTTCACTTCACTGAAGCAGGTATCAGTCTTTGTTCCGCTCCACTACCTCCAACTTACGAGCGCTGCTGCTCAAAGTTTCTGAGATTTGTCTAATCTGATTCTAAGTCAGACAACTCATCATTCATAAGTCATTCATAACAAAAACTGTAAGATTTGTAATCAGTGCCTCTTAAGGGTCATCTTTTAAGGTTTCTCCACTGCCCAATACCCAGAGCAATGGTTCTCATATTTTCCTTCTTGGAAACCCCTCCTGTTGTAAGCAGTGTAAATTTTGTCGATGAATTATGTTCGTCATAGTTTTCGTCTACAAACTTTTTTCCCCTGACGAAAACTAGACTATAACTAACAAAGCAAGTGCACACTGACAAAAACTAAAACTAAATTAATTGACATTTACTTCAACAGATAAAAACTAGACTAAAAGGTTTGACAGAGACCAAATCCAATCAGACCTAATTTGGTCATCTAGAAAGTAGGGACAAGTTAGGAATATTTCCAATCACAGCTACTTTGGTTGTGTGGAAAGGTTGGATGAGTTAAGAAGGACGTCCAATCACAACTGCTTTAGCTTCATGGTGGCGGGATCCAAGTGTAAAACATGACTTCAGAAATTCAAGGACACATAAAAAAAAATGCCTTACATTTTACACTGCATATTTTAGTTGACTTAATTTACAGTAGATTGCGTCGACTAAATTGTTGTGAAATGTCATTAACTAAAACTAGACTAAAATTAAAACAATTTAGATTACTAAATTATGACTAAGACTAAAAGATATTTCAGCAAAAGACTAAAACTAAATTAAAAAGTGCTTTCAAAATTAACACTGCTTAGAAGAGCCAAACCCTCCTATGACCCTCACAGAAAAAAGTGATCCATCCAAAATTGACAGGGATTTTGATTGTTTCAATGATAAAAATTCAGAGAGAATAGGTCCTTGACGACAACCTATGGATAAAATATGCAGTAAGTGTGCGGCCATTTATTTAGTCAATATGTATACTCCTTTGAAATGTTATTTCCGTTGATTGTTTCTCACCTTTGATAAAACTGATTGGTAAAGTGTTTTATATTATTGGAGAGCCTGATTGGTCACCGTTACAATGAGGTACAACTCGTAAGGATCATGTATTAGCAACACAGCTAAATGTGTGGGTAGCACCCTAAAAAATGTGCCAAAATCCCCTCTTCCCCTAAAAGAGAGCCGGCAGTTCCTCAATGAAGCAACAGTGAGGAACCAGTCTTCTTGAGGTGCTGTCTTCCTGGGACACCCATTTCACAATCCATCTTTGACTTTGCCAATATCATGGAACTTCCTAAGTTTGGAAATGTTTCTAGGGCTTGCACCAAATGATGCTGCAAACTGAAACACCAGCTTCCAGTTGCAGGGGATTTTAGTAAATTTTTTGGCAGTGCTACCCACACATTTAACTGTGTTGTTCATTTCACAAATGCACAATCCTTATAAGTCATACCTTGTTGTAAAGGTCAGGCCTTCCAATGATATAAAATACAACAAAAAAATACATGACATGGGCTCTTTCAAACAGAAAATTTACAATTTCTTGAGTCTTGAGCTTCTAATTTTTTTTTTTTTTACCATGGAAGCAAACAAGTATCAATGTCTTCATTTTTCTAGACTCATATAAGAGTTTATAATTCTGGTATTGTGACAACCATTTGTTATTTTTATGGAAAATAACTGTGATGCATATTGAATATTCCCATTCAGCAAAAACATGCCCAGCCCTAGTGATGCCAGAATCAATCAACTGATGGCTATGCTGAATTCAGGTGTTCACGGTACAGTCTGTGGAGGCTTGGCCTTGAATACATAAAAATGAATATTGTAAATTCTGAGGAATCAGTCCCACATTTCAGAGTTTGTTTGGTGTTTAAGCTGACACTGTTGATAACTGTGATGACTTTGTTTGATGAGTGGGCCAACTTGACTAATAATTTGGCTGTATTTAAGTTTTATTCTAATGTCCCTGCTTCTGTCTTTGTCCCAGGCCTGAGCAACATCATAGGCATCATTGTGTACATATCAGCCAATGCTGGGGACCCTTCCAAGAGTGACTCCAAGAAGAACAGCTACTCCTACGGCTGGTCTTTCTACTTCGGCGCCCTCTCCTTCATCATGGCCGAAATGGTGGGTGTGCTGGCCGTGCACATGTTCATTGACCGCCATCGGGAGCTGCGTGTGGGAGCGCGAGCCGCCGACTACCTCCAAGGTGCGGCCATCACGCGCATCCCAAGCTATCGCTACCGCTATCGACGCCGCTCGCGCTCTTCATCCCGCTCAACAGACCCCTCGCACTCTCGTGAGGCATCGCCGGTGGGCTTGAAGGCCTTCGGGACACTGCCGTCCACTGAGCTGTCCATGTACACGCTGCCCAAAGGCCAAACGGGCACCCCGACAGCCACCTATAACTCCACGGAGAGGGACCACAACTTCCTGCAGGTCCACAACTGCATCCAGAAGGACCTGAAAGACTCAGGCGGCAACTCCGCCAACCGCCGCACCACACCTGTATGAAACTGATGGAAGGACCTCAGACACTAAAAAATCATCAGAGGGTATTCGGGGGGAGGCGGTTAAAGACAGATCATGGTGTGAGGCGACAGGAGGTTAATGGATAGATGGGGTGAGGGGTTAGCAAAGGAGGGGGGAGTTCTGAGCGCTCCACAGCACCTCAGATGATCACTGAGTTTCTGTTTAAAAAAAGGAAACAGAGAAAAATGCATAAAAAAAGAAACATGCATGATTTTCCCATCTACCATTGTTTAACGAGTTTTGAACATGTTTGTAAAGATTTGAGGGGGAGGATGGGGAAAGAGGAGTCGGGTGGGGGGGCGAGCGGTGGTTGTCTGTCTCGGGGCTGTGGAACAATGTAGTGGTGGGCCGGGCCAGACTACACGTTAAAAAAGGTGATCTTTATATTTTTTACTCTTCCTCAGTCTGATGAAAAAGGCGGCGTAGTTGACCCCTCGGCCCCGCCTATGATCCCGCCCTCGCACTACCATCCCAACCTCCCTTAGACCCCCGCTCCTTTCTTTAGTTGCTTTATCTTCTTAAATTCATTTTATTCGCATTAATACTGTGAACCTTTGCGGCAAGGGATTTTAGCAGGGAGAAATTCAAGCCGCAAAAAAAAAGATAAAAAAGGAAAAAAAAAAACAACACGTAAGTTAATATATGTATTGATTATATATAAATATATGAATATATATGTTAATAAATCATGACTAGACTTCCCTGGAGCAAAAATATCAACAAGAAAAAAAAAGAAGTGAAACTAAATCAAGTCTTCACGGAAACCAAACCAAGCCGGAGGATTCATCGTGACTGGCTCATTTGAAGGGCAAAGGCTTCAGCCTTCTTAATAAACTGATATTGGTTAGTATTAGACACATTATTACATTCTTTTACTACAACAAAAGAAAACCTTTTGGCCTTCCGCCAAAACTTGGCAGCCACCTTTGTTCAGGGTCAACTACAGGTGAAAGTTGACCATATTTTCTTTGTTTTTTCGCTCCATAAAGGGGCGGAGTGAAGAGAGAACTTTAGCTAACAGAGGATCTCTCTGCAAACTTGATCGAAACTGTGGACAATGAAGCGTCACTACTGCCAAAGACACAAAGTAGTACGTGAGAGAAGCTATGGCTACCAGCGAGGTGAAGCTAAGTGACTCCAAAAAATTAAGAATTTACATGCATGCTAATCAAAAATCATCCGATCTGCTTTTAAGGAACCTATGTTTTGAACAACTGAACTATGATACCATGTAAGGGCAGAGGGGTGTCAAAGTAGAAATTAATGTTGCAGTACTGTGTCTATTTCAACTTTTTCATTTCTTTTTTTTATTTTTAAAAGAGTAATTTGGGTGGGGGCTTCATTACGCTTGAAACAAGAAGAACAGACTTTGAGAAAGTATCAAGGCTTTTTTTAAACAGGAGAAAAAGATCTGCCTTTTCATTTCATTTTATTTTCTCAGACTCTCACACAGCCTTAGTCTCTTTCTTTGTCTCATTTTTTTCTTGTTCTTTGGGTTTTGCGTTGTGTTGTTGTAAATGAGAATTAAAAAAAAGCGTAATGTCTTTCAAGGTGCCAAAACTGAATGATTCTGAACTTGGATGCATCAAGTCCTGATGACGAATAAAATTTGAACCCCCCTGTAGGGAACAGAACGAGTCCTTGTTTTATCATTTAATTTCCATCTGTAGTGCTTCTCTTTTACATCTGCAGAAATGAGCATTATAAAAGGTATGGTTTGGTATCATTCAAATGTTCATATATTGGTCCAAGGACATGCTGATGAGGCTTTGAAGGGCTGTTTCAATAAACCAATATGGACGATTAATGACTTAAAAAAAATGCAATTATCATATTGAGCTTAAAACAGTAATAAAAAAAATTCAGTAAGTCTTTTTTTGTGTAGTAACAGTACATAAGAAGTGTTATCTCAACACACTTTACAATACAGCAGGCTGAAGCCATACTCTTTATGGATGCACGTACATGCATATACACATATATAAACACACATATACATATGCATGTACATACATTCAAAGATGTATCTATCTAAGCAGAATCAAAGGGACTAAAAATGAGAATTTATGATAGCAACAAACCAATGGATGCCCATATCATAAATCATATTTATCTCTGTTGTATTTAGATTTATTCAAGGTTAGCCCCTTGAGATGTGGCATCTCATTTTGAAGAGGGTCCTCATGTCTACATGGTTGTAAAAGTGTTTATGTTGTGTGAATACTTCCTTCATAACGGGGGCCAGCTCAACCTTCAAGACGCGGTGACAAGCAAAAACAAATCACCTCAGCAGAGTGATTTCTCTGTCACAAACAGCAGACTGAAGTGGATTCATACCCACATTCACATGCACACACAGAACAATGCAGCGTCCACCCCATGTACTGTGTGTGTGTTTACACTGAGTTCTTTCCTTTTTAAGTTTAATGTCTAAATGACAACAGCAAGTATGTTCACTCTACAATAGACTCTAGAATTTTTGTCTGTCTTAAGCTTTAACATGGACTATGAGCCGGAATATATAAACACATACTTGCCTTATCCAGGGCTACAGATATTAACTCTCCGCTTTAACTGCTTTGTCAGCAGCTTAGAGGTGATTTCATTTGTCTTTTCCTAGTATTTTGTTTAATGTGAATCTGATCTGTACAAGTATGAATGTTTATTACAGCAGGAAGGCTCTGCATGATGGGAGCTGCAGACTACAGAGGCACTTGAAGTTCTTCCTGTGTGAAGATAAGATTTATATTAGTTTGTGTGCTGGTGACCACTAACTGACCCCGTTGCAGGACTCTGACCTTAACAGTTGATGAGAGGAGAGCAGTGAGTGGCCGGTAGAAGGATATATAACCCATTTTCTGCATCACAAAATAGTTCCATGCACAGGGGCTTTGTCGAGGAAAAATGAAACCCTAACATGACTCACCAGATGGATCGTTCAATGTATTTCACTAGTCCATCTGGTCAACGGCTCATAGAAAGTGTTTGGGAATGGGCAGATCCTTTTAAAAGCTTATCTGGCAGGTGATTGGATGACTGTTCAATTAATCACATTCATTACGGGCCAATTAGATAATGAAGTAGGGGTGCTATTGCTGCAGTGTAAAGTACAAAACATAAGCCACTTCTTAGAACAAACTATCGAAAAAACATGTTGGAAGTGGAATGAGAATATCATTTCTATCAAGAAATGCTTTCTGTGTTGTTTGTTTTTCAATTGATAAAGATATGTGGTCCAGATCTGATGAAGCTGTTAGCATCGTCTCTGTAGGATCTGTCACTTTCTGATGTTGTCTCTGTTTGACTAGCGCAATCTGAATCAGACAAATCCAGCTGCTGTGCAAGGTTAGTTTCACCCTAAAAGTTGGGTAATTATGAGGCTTTGAGGCTATATATCTGCTAGCATCACCCATCTATCCACTGTCAGGGGGGAAGTTAGCAAGTTGCTTTATTGGCAGTTGCTTTATTGGCATTTGAGCAACCCCAAATACCCGAACTGTCCCTTTAAGGCATTTACACAAGGTAACGCTGAGAAAAACATTAAACAATGCAGCAGCTGCCTTCAGATTTTACACTGATATCAGTCTACATTTCTCTCTTTTGAAAAATGTTTTGAAGTCATCGGTATGATAGCATGATGTTTCTCTGCTTCACCATCTCACTAGCTCACTAGTGATATTTTGGGTGTTAAAAAAATACTTGAGGGCATTGCAGTAGAGGCAGGACTTCAGACTGCAACATGTTGTTTGTTGTCATAGATATCCAGGTTTTAATCCATTGGCTGGGCACATTCTGTCCATTATCTATGTGCATTTATTCACAAGCGTGTCCTTGCTCACTCTATCATTTGCTGTCATTCATTCACCTCTTCATCTTTACATCTTTACCCACTAGCCCAGCCCCCCTGCCCCGACCTGCAGCTCCATCAGCAGCAGAATAAATGTCAAGTTCTTCAACATCAGCCTCCATGTCCTGCTGCATGATACTCTCTCTCTCTCTCTCTCTCTCTCTTTCTCTCTGTGTCTCTCTGTGTCTCTCTCTCCCTCCCTCCCCCGGTGTGATGATCAAAGTGGCTGGCATGTCTCTCTGCAGTACTGCTGTGATCACTGAAGAGAGGCGAGCGAGCAAGAGCGAAGGAGGGAAAGACTGAGGAGGGAGGGAGAGTGGAGGAGGACAGGCAGCACCGCACTGCCCCCCTCTGGTGTGGAGGTACATAATGATCCTTACATTACAGGGTTTGCACTCATTGACCTCAGGGGAGTACACAGATCATAAATCTTACACAGTCACTATGAGGAAAGAGGAAGGTAATTGAAGTTGACTTTTTCATTTACAGAGGAATATGATATGGGTTGATTAGATTAACATCAGTTTATGCATATTTGATGGGACATTTGCTGACACATTAATAATCATTTTTAGGGATTATATAGCGTTGGGCTGAACCCGAGTATACTCCTCAAATAAAGTTTGGAAACATTATTTCTGTTGATTATTTTTTGTTGGAAAGCTTGAATAGTCACCATTACAACAAGGTACAACTTGTAAGCATCGTGTATTTATAAAATGAGCGACACAGCTAAACGTGGTTAAAAAATGTGCCAAAATTCCTCTAGAAGAAAGCCTACAGTTTCTCAGTGAAGCAAGGGTGGGGAACCAGTGCTCTTTTGATGATTTTCATTTCAGGTAATGTAGATTGTCGTCCAATTTGTGCTTAGAAATTACTAAAAAATGTTTTTGAAGCCGTAAGTTTTGTTTGTACTGCAGCATGAATTTGCATATGCCATAGGATGAAGCCCTGTGGTGAAAATAACTCATCTCATCAGCTGCATCTGTGTGATTTTACTTGTATTCAACACACCAAGGCATTCTCTGAGCATATGGCTTTAGCATCTGTTTAACTGCTGTTGCCTCCCATTCATTTTTAATGTGACACCAAACTGGTTGGAACCATAAATTCACGATAATGTGCAAAAACAACACCAATAACTGGCCAAATAGAAGTCTTTAAATTCAATAATTTCACCAGTTTGAGGTAAGAAATTATGGGCTTATTATGCCACAGGCATGAATAGAATCTGTTGTCTTCAGTGCTTTGTCATTTAAGGTGTTGATGTTTAATTCTATGAATGATTTGCTGAATTGTAACATCTTCATCTTCTTAAAAGAAAAATGAGAGAAAAAAGAAAGAAAAAGAAGAGGGGGTTCATTTTTATCATTAACAGAATACAGGCCTGCCCACAGAATTTTTTTTGGCCCCTGAGAGGTCCCGTAGGTGGGCCCCACATTTAATAATATCAATAATTGCATGTCCACTTGGTAGCATTCCTGGGCCTAGCTCCAAACAGTCAAAAAAAGGCCTTGTTGCTGGTCCAAGCATGGCTATACACACCGACAGTTGAGTCCATCTGCTCACCCACAGTACCAATATCTTGGAAATTATGGATCATGCCATTTTGAGAAGAGGTGTCTCTAATTTTAAGATGAACAACCATTGACACATGTATGTATTTGATGATTTAATGAGCAATAGTGAGTTTTAGGTTAAAAAAAGTAATCAAACCCTAAATTTAGAGTGGACCATGTCTTTGTTAACCCCTCATGGGCCCCTCCTTGACTCTAGTGTCCTTGTCTGAATGTGTGCATACTCGGTGATATGATACCAGTTGCTTTTGCTTCACGGCTTTTTCATTACATAGCTGACAATACAGATCCAGATGTTTCAGTAACATCAGCTGAGGATCTACACAGCCCTTGGTGAATATTATTCAATACTGACAGAAAACATGCTTTTTCCGCTGAATTTAAATCTTTGACCACTTACTTCCCTCGAAATGCTGTTGTCATTCTGTGCTCTTTGCCATTCAGTGTCTGGAATTCCACTCACTCACAATGACTGAGACGTCACATGCGTAACCTCTGTACTCAAGGTTTAATTCAAAAGAGCCTCATGCAGTCAGTCAAACATTTCAACTGCTGTTATGACACAAAGATAATTCTATCGCTGCAATAAGGGTAAGCTAAATGTCTAGTTTAACCTAGATTTGCTTGTTTTGTCTAAAGCAGGTACACACATAAAGATTATCGGGCTGTTTCTGTCCCGACTTTCCCCCTTCCTGACCAAGGACGGCAATACCCGATTATCTTCTGTCTTATAAGATTATCCTATAAGATTATCCTGTGGTCTGTGGTGTGTTAAGAGTGAATTTGTCCCGATAATTGGCTCCGAAACGAGTCGGGGCCGACAATCATAAATTTTAAACTTGTTCAATATTTACGACCAAAAATCTTCATGTGTGTGGGGAAAACCGGCGACTCCCAAGTCATGACTCCGTGAATTGTGACGTGGAACAGAATGTAGCCAATCAAGAAGTGAGCTGACTGAGGAACAAGGAAGCAGGCATAAATAAATACAAGCACAGCCAACCTGAAACATAAACATAAAGTTTGGTGGACCTAAGAAATGGAGGACCAGCTTACGTGTTCACAGTGTCTCCAGGATTTTTCCACAGTCTTTTTTTTTATTTAGTTCCAGTAGTCCCAAAACCACCATCATTCCCTCTTCTCATATGTCCTCTCCCATGTTGCGTGTTAAGGTTTCCTGTTGTTGACATAGACAACTTTTATGGTTGTTGCTATGCTTCTTCTTCTTTGTTTTTGTTAGATCACGTTTGATCACGCGAGATTTCTGTCTTGGAGGACTAGATTCTAGATCAGTGGTGGGACAGAATCGTTATGTGTGTGGTGTGCTGTGTTGAGATTATCAGAGCACACCAAAAACGCTGTACGATCAAAACTGTTCAATGCCTGATTTTTTATCTTGATGTGTGGGATTTCTAACAGATAAAAAAAACTCTTCAGATCTAGAAAATCCTTATGTGTGTACCCCGCTTTACTTAATCCTGACTTAATCCTTTGCAAGACAACTGGAGCAGAAGTACCTTAATGTCCTTGTTGTTCACATAAAACTGGCTACTTTTTAAGATATACCTGTTCAAATGCTGCTACATTAAGGCATATAGACAGAAGCCATTATCAAAACCACCTAAAATATACTACTGACAAAGGCAGTATGCAGTACAACAGCCAAACGGCTATTACTTTGCAGCATGCTAGACCCGGCAAAGCTGATTCTTCTCCTCTTTTTTTGTACTCTGGTGAGTGGCAGCTGTGAGCGTGCTCACATTTGCCACACACTGAGAATCAACTAGAGCAGAGTCAGGTGTGTGTGGCTGATTAGCCTTGATTGAGAGCAGGTGTGGTGAACTGATATTTACCTCTGTGTCGCTGTGCTTGGTGCCTCTTCTTGAAGCTTCTCTGTGTCTTTTAGTTATTTTGAACCTGAAAAGTCTTCTAAAGCATTCGTTAATTATTGTGTGTATGAATTTTTTAGTGCCCTCAAGAAAGTTGCTGAAAAAAAGCTGGAAGGTTTCAGCCAGCCTCTTTATTTTTTCTTGAACACCAATCAGGTGATTTTTGTTTCATTAAAAGGAGAGAGACTTATGAATCTCTAAATTTAGTTTGAAGTCAGCTGCATGGCAGGAGTGGTTTAGTTCTACATTTTGAAAGTACAATCAAATAATCGATGTCTGTGTAGGTTCTCAGTCATCCAGGTCATGGTTATCCAATGTTGATCAAAGTGGCAAGTGGACTGGTTCAGACTCTTGAAGACGTTTTGCCTCTTCTCCAAGAGGCTTCTTCAATTCCAGCCTGACCTGAGACTGACTGGGGACCACTCCAGGGTGTATTCAACAATTCAGTAGAAGAATGCTTGCAGAAATGGTCCGTCATTTTGGCTAATTTTGCAGGAAATTTAAACATGTCAGAACTGTGTGCAGAAGTTGTCCCAAAACTTCTGCACACAGTTCAACACAAGCAAATTTGTGAAGACATGTTGGAACGACATTGAAGGAAACACATTTTTTAGGAGTGATTACGTGATAAAACTTGCATCTTCCAATATGATCCTGAGACAAAATGGCAGACCACAGTTGTGGAGAATTGGTTTCCTTCAAGAGAATGTGCCAGCTCAGACTGTGCTCTAGATAAAGTAGTTTCTGCCCCAAAAACAAATGACAGTGCTTGATCACTCTCCCTTTTCACCTGATCTTGCACCTTGTGACTTTTTTCCTTTTTCCAAAGATCATATCTGTGCTCAGAGGAACATGTTTTGAGTCAGAAGTGAAAAAAAGAGCAACAGAGGCCCTGTGCCAACTGTCTGAAGAAGACCTGCTGCACTGATTTGAAGACCTGAATGCAGCAGTGTGTTGATGAAGAGGGGGAGTATACTACAGCATTAGTCTTGTTTTTAATACCCATACCTCAGTTTAAGTCCATTTATGAAAATTATGCCAACCTGATTCCTTTTTAAATTCAAAAGCAAACTTCTGGAATGTTAAGGTACATTTGTTACCAGAGTAGGAAGTGTATTTTTTGTAATAAGGCATGAAACATATTTGCTGTTATGTTGGTGAGCTTTGAGGTGTTATGGCTGATTTTTGTCACGCTGCAGTTCAGAGAGGAGGGTAGCAGATTTAGGGGAACAGCTGCTGTTTCCTCCCTCACCTGTAATTAGCAAGCTTTTTAGGTCACAGACAGTTAGAGGCTATGAAACTCACTTTCTAAAAACACACACAGGCACCCACAGACGCACATACATTGCAGAGATTGTGAAAGAGAGAATGAATGTTGAGGTCAGTTCAACCAAAATGCAGTATTAATAAGGGCTAAATTAATTTACAGTAAGGGAATGGTGGTATAATTTGGTCATTCTGCGTGGAGGCATGTCTGATGAAAACCACAAAGGAAGAAATTATCGCACGGAGAGTCATTACATAAAAACCAGTGTGAGGGATGGACACAGACAAAATAAGATTGAAAGACATTGACTGATCTGCAGGAGGAGAGCTTGTGAGAGAGAAAAAGGGTGAGTGTAGGTGTAAGATATGAGCTGGGACTGTGTGCCCTCTGCTGAGGCTGTGACATGAATACAAAACTGTGTGTTTGTTTGGGTGAGAAGCACTGCAGTGAAAAATGGCTGAAATAAAAGCCTGATGTCCCAGAGCAGACTCAGAGTGTGCACAGACAGGACATGATGTTATGCATGGATAGAAAGGCAGGGCTAATCGCATTTGTTGATGTGCTAAAATGAACTAAATACCAAACATGTTTTTTGCATTTAAATGATGTGAAAGATCCCAGTCAACATCATATTAAATTTTGAACAGATGGCCAAATGACACTTCTGGGTAATCCAAGTAAAAACAAATTTAGCGTGTAACCTGAGAAAGTAATTATTGCTAAAAGTGTTAACTCAACTTTTGACATTTAACACATGAGGAGAATTTAGATATAGATATTCTGAATGTTTACTCTCGTCTGACTTGTTAATTCCACACAGATGATGATTTAAGTTCTAAGGCAGTGCAGAAGGTGTCTGTGAAGTCACAGGTGCTTGAGTGCAAAATATTGGAGACAAAAGGCAGTGTATAAAGCCATGTCTACTTTGATCAGTAAGTTCAAGTGTTAAAAATAAATACAATGCAGATGTTCGAAATACTGCAGTTTCCCAAGTGTCCACTAAAGGCATGCTGCAGAGGCACTGAGAGTTACACACAGACCTGGCCTTGCTTATGGACCAATGAGTACACTGGACTAGGCAATATGGCCCTCATAGTATCTGAGCATGTGGATGAAAGTCAGAATCTTTAGGTCCCTGGTCCTGCCAGTCTTTCTTGCAATGCCTGGACATTGACTTGTGGCCAGAGACACCAGCTGGACTCCCTCATGACTATTTCCCTCCAACACATTTATCTTTTGCAGGACCATGTGTCCAATGCTGATGTGCTCAGGAGGGCGGGAATAGGAAATGTCAGCTGCTACTAGTAAATATGACCGCTAATAAAATAGAAAAACTTGCGATTGTTGTCCCTGGAGGGAGATATCTGCAGTTGATGTGCCACCAAAAGCCTTGTAATTAACCCTCTTATTGGTTAAAACTACTCAATCGACTAAGTTGGCTTGACAATATGCTAAAATAAGATCCTCTACAGCGTTTTACTTTTCATGCGGTGATTAAAACATTAGTACCGTAAATCCTGAATTAAAGGCCGGGATTCAAATTGTGGTCGGCCCCTTTTATAGGCCGGGGTCACGCATGTCACTGACCAATAGGAGCTGGAATTCAAATAGATGCCAGGTGACCAGGCACAAATTATTTTTCAATGGAGAACAGAGGCTGTGACCACTATGTGTAAATACCAGTTATGTTTGTAGGGTTGATACTGGAAGATACAGGCCACTGTTTTTATTGTGGTCTACTGCATCCTCATTGGCTGTTGTTTGATATTGTATGCCTGCAAAAATGGAAAATAAAGTCCTTTAAGCCAATATGGTTCTTTTTTCAACAATATGGGTAAATATAGAGAAGCCAAGTGGGGTAAGTTTAGTTTCTTAAAAAGATTGGCCTATTTAAATGCATTTGTCAACCTTTGAAGTTAGCATATTGTTAAAGGAACATTTCAATGTTAACCAGACCTAAGAACATTAATTTCTAATTTTGCAGAATATTCTGCCCTTAATTGTTATCTAGACAGATAAATACATTAAAATTGAAACATTTTAGCAGAAAGCACACAGCAAATGACAAAACTTAAATAATCTTATACAGGGGCCCCGGGCCCTAATACCTTTTCATAAAGTAGCAACAAAAGTGGTTTGATTTTTATGAACAACACATTGATTACCAATATTTAGAGTCTTAATAGACCAAAGAGTCATGGTTAAGATATATTAATATGTACAGCTGCTGAAGATTCATCAGTGTTATGTTATTTGCTTTGGATGAAAATATTAGCTATGGACAAGTCTAAGACAGAGTTAGAAAAATAAAGGCCTGGCTCCAAATAAAGAGTCTCCTTCTTATAACGCCTGGGGCCTCATTTATAAAACTTGCTTATGCACAAAACGGGGCTTGAAAGTGGTGTAAGTCACTTCCTACGCAAAGGCTGTGATTTATAAAAACAAACTTGGCGGGAGAATGTGCACACCAGTACGTCAGCTTTGATGCTGGCGTACGAACATTTTGGAGATGTGGGAAACTGGCGGCACGGATGGTGAGGGGGCTGAAGTGAAGCCAGATTCATCTCATACTACTGTATGCAATGTTCATGTATCATACTAAATCTTCAAATGATATAGAGCGGTGGATAGCACTGATTGATTAGTATTAGCTGTGACAAGGTGTGTAACAAACAGTCTAATTGCTGAGTAAGCATATAAATAGTGCAGTGACACTCGTGCGTAATGCTGCACAATGGATGCGCTGGCACTGCTGGAAGATCACACAGACTGTGGATCAGGATGGAGAGAGTTTTTAGGGACGACGCCCATAATGATGACTGGCTAATAAGCTGATTTAGATTCCCCAGAGCAGTGTTCTTGGATCTATGCGCTGCACCGGTCCCAGTGTTAAACAAAACCACCCGCCGGAACCGTGCCATCCCGGTGCGTATAGGTGCTGACAAACTGAGGGGTTTCTGGCAACCGGCTCCTTCCAGTGGGAATAAGCCAACAGTATGTGTTTGATATGATTAACAATATATTATTTTACATTTTCTGTCCAAAGCCCCTTTTGGGTATGACATACTACAGTTAAATTCTGTTCTTAGGTCTGGGACATCACAGACATCCCTCAGCACAATAATGCCAGCCGTTTTGGATGGCATTATAAACATGACCAGTCGATACACCAGGGTTCCTTACACTGTGGGTAAACGGGCCAACATTAATAGGCTCTGCAGCAATATCCAGTTTCAAAATGTAATCAGCGCAAATGACTGTCTGCACTCACGTTGCTATAAGAGCCCCGAGTGAAAATAAAAAAAACGTGCCTACAATCAGTGTAGAAATTATTTGTTCCTCAAACATGGTTTTGACAAATTTAGTGACACGGTGGCCTGGGTCAACACATGACTCATTCATCCTGACGCACAGCTTCTTTGTCTTCTTGGTTTCGGTAGACTATACGCATCGCTGCCCCTTCTGACGCACAGCCGTGTCAGGAAAAGACTGTAGTCTGGTGATGCAAAAACATTCATGAGGTACTTTGCATTGACCATTCATGGTAACATGTGGGTGTGTAGAGGGCAGGATGTGAGGTAAAACCACCGGCACAACTTTGCAAGTGGACTGTGATTTATAAAGGGAAAAGTGCTTGCAAGTGTGTGCACACGCAGTTTTACAAATCAGATTTTTTTTGGCGCATGTTCACTTTTAGTATGGATCCAACGCAATGTTTTATAAATGAGGACCCTGGTCCTTTTGTCAGATCTCTTTTATTTCGGTAAGCTGCTCCAGTGATTACTACTGCAGTACTCTGACCCGATCTAATGAGAGGAGTTGCTGGTGTACAGATATGTAACCATACGCTGCATCACAAAATAGTTGTAGATGCAGGGGCTTTGTGGAGGAAAAGCTAAACTCTGTATAGAAATGTATTGTGTTGTATTGCTGAGCCAACATATTTTTTTGAGTAGTTTTGACCTGTAAGTCGGTGGGTGGCTTTTGGTGGAACCATGTACTGCTATGCACAGGCTAATGTCCACCCTCGAATATCTCCCCCTAGGGACAGAGATCACAAGTTCCTTTATTGGCACTCATATTTACTAGTTTTCTCAACATATTTGTATGCTCAAACAATTATAAAGCATAATGATAAAAAGGAATTCTCCATCTCTATTCCTTTATTTAATGTAAATAGGTTGAGCATCGGTTGTGCATAACAATATTTCTTTTCCCAATAAGGCCATACTCCATAAAATTTGCAGCATTTATTGCATGCTTCAAGTAGGAGCTCCCACCTAATAGCACATGTAGGCATTAATATGTCAGGCATGAGCAGTTTTAAAACATTCATCGGAGGTCTGCTGAGTGCTGCAAAAAGACACTGCATTAATTACAGAGTATCATTATGTAATCTTCTGCACTAAAAGCTAAAAATGAGACATAAAATGGCTCTTCTTATACTATAAATTTTAAGATTCTCAGAAGAGGGCAATAGAGATCCTGCAGACATCTGAACTGGTCTACATATGACTCTGATCAACAGAGCCCTGAGTAACTTTAATAACTTTCTGCAAACATCTTTACTTTAAAGTGAAGTAAATGCAACCACTTTTCATCCCCTTGTGTCTCTAAGATGAACAGCTTATATTCCTACAGGTCTAAAGGTGAGTGATATGAAAGAAAACCAACTTTGAATACTAATAAAAAACTGACTGCATTGAGAATGAGTGGCTGAGCTCACTGACAGAGTAAAAAGCCACCAAACAGGCTTATCTCGACATTTCTATTATTGCTGACCAACCATTTCAATATCTGTGGAAATGAAGAAGTCCGTCCCAAAGCAATAACCCGCCAGCCCACGCTGTATCCGGAGATGTTATTAAGTGACGCTCCCCAGACATGATGCTCCATTTGAAATGAATAGAAGACGCACTGAGGGATACTGCAGAAGTGTTTCAGGTTATTATCCTGGATGGTTAAGTACTTGTGCTAATCCTTTGTGCCTGTGTGTGCACGTCAAAGCATAAGGAACGACTGACAGTGGTGAAAAAAACAAAGTCATATCCTGATACCTAACTGAATGGTGGATTGGCAATAGGTTGTGACAATACCAGAAATCTTAACTTCAAAATAAATCAATATTGGTACCTGTCTGATACCGTGATGACAAAAGTCAAAATCCTAGACATTCAAAACTGAGCTTGTCTTTTGATCTAATTTTAAGGAGGTCACGTTGTGCTTTTTAGAGTTTTCAATGTCTTTTAGTGTGTTTTACATGTCTTCTCTGCATGATAGAGCACCTATGCACAAGACAATAAAAGCAGTTCTTCCTCTCCTTTGGTCAAAAGCTCCAGTAACTGTCTGAAATGGTGGATTCCTCTGGCAGCCAAATAGAACCACTAGTGTGACACCGTTTTGCTTTTGGCTGAAGCCCAGTGGCTCTGGGTGGCAAGCCCAGTGCAGAGCAGCGACAGTAGAAAGAAGGCAAAGTCATTGTAAATGGTGTTGAACCACACTGAACTGATCAATAGAGTGGTGTAGGAATGGGTCCAAAAACACATAAGTGAGTTAGTTTTTAGCACTTCCCACATCCCAAAGTCTATGGGATTTAAGAATATTTTTTTCAGATCAAAACCCAAAATAAAGTCTGTTTTTAAACACATGCATACACATCTGACATTGCCACACTTTTGAATTTTGAAGCATTATTTTGTTTTCAAAAAGGATGTTTGCTAACAAACTGCTAACAAGGACTACAAAAAAATGGCTGGGGACCCTTATACAATCATTTCTGATCATTTTTATTAAACAATAATACTTACACAAAACATGATACTGGTAAGGTTAAACCACCATGTTGTAGTTCTATAATAGCTTGCTAATAGCTTTTTACATCTTTTACATCTACACTTTGCTAAAGCGTAAAAAATTGCAAAAGTTGTGTTTGTTCAATGACATTATCATAATGAATAAAATATAAAGGGTTTTTTTGTTTGCCACATAGGTTATTATAATCAATGATCCAAGAATACAGTGAAAAATCTCATAAGCTGTATATATGGTGACCATATTCTGAAAACTGAAAAAGAGGACCCTCAGCAGCATGTGTTGCATCATGACACATGTGGCATGCACACTCAACATCTTGACAGGTAGGTACATTGGTATAATGCCAGTGGTCCAGTGCAGCACGTTACTATAAATATTAACCCTTTCATTACTATGAATATAAATGGAAGCCTGGTCTCTTTTTTTTTTTTGCCTTTTTTGTCAATAATAGTTTCAGCAAATGCCCCTTGAGTAAATTATTTTGCACCTTTTACAGGTAAAAATAAAACATTCTACCAAGTATTTGTCATTATTAAGGTATAACTGTTTAATACAGTGTAATTACAAGAGAAGGAAAAATAGATTTGAATTTTCAGCAGATTCCTCTTTATAGACAATTCTAAATGAACATGCACAACACTTTTGAGAAGACAAAACAAGCTCAACCTATTTTATATTATCATTTATTATTTTTTATTATTTATATTATTATATTATTTAACTATTTACGAAATCCATAAAACAAGATTATTGTATTATTTAACTATTTACGAAATCGATAAAACAAGAACTATGATGAAAAAGACGATGACAAAAAAGATAAACTAGGCAAAAATACAGCAAAACAAGGTGAACATACAGCAAAAGAATGGTAAGAAAATACTCCAGAATGATACTAATGCTATTATTTACAGTATTTTTTCCATTATTTACACAGAACATTCCGATAATCCACCAATAAATGACTCACCAGTTTGTCTCTGTATCCTCTCTCTGCTCTCTGGCTCAGTCAGCTCAGTTCCCGCCCCTCCCCCTCAGGCAATCCAGCCTTTACTGTAATGTACCACATATCACTGGAAAGCTCCACTTCTCAGCTTTCAGAATCCATTGGAATTATTTGGATAGCATGGATACTCGAAGAGTTATGGTATTAAATCATGCATGTCTTTTTTTGTCACCGGCGACAGCTTCGTCTGTAGAACAAGCTGAGCAAAACCCGGACATTTTAGGTAATTTTAGAAAATCCCCCAGGACATAATTTTACGACCAAAAAGGAGGACATGTCCGGGCAAAAGAGGATGTATGGTCACCCTACTTTATATCAAGGGAACCAGCTTTTGTAATGATATACTTATTTCTTTAAAGAAAAGGCTTCAGTCCAGAGTCACAATTTCAAGTTCGAACACAATAAAAACATTTTCCTCATAAAACAACATTAGCCATGGTCCCCAAAACCCATTGTTGGACAACCCACACTGATTTAGTAAAATCCCACCTCTAACAGGGCAAATAGCCCATCACAGTGCAGAAATCTGTAATGCTGCCTGGGGTGGCCAATTGAAATACAAATTGGCCAAGGCAACAGTTTGGCCAAGCCCCTGCCCAAACATGTCTTGCTAGGAGCTACTACTGTTTGAGAAACACTGCCTTAAAGAAACCCTCACCCAGACATAAACAAACTAAATAACTACATATATAGACAAAACAAGAATAAGGATGTAGAGGCTGAGAGGAAGGATTCTAATTACTGTAATTATGATCCCCCACTCAGGATGAACAGAAACAATGTGCAGCTATAACAAGCTGTTAAAAACAGCTTTAAATGAGCCATTGTTGTTAAACAGGAAAACAATCGCCCAATGAATTCCTTCCATATTGTCTGGAAGCACTTAAATTGTGATCAAAGTGTTCTGAGTATTTAAATAATGACAGCTGGTGCAGAAAAAAATAATCATATTCAGGAACGGCAATTCCAAAACAGTACAGAGGGCCATGTTGTGATTATTCCACACTGCAGTCACTTTGAAGCTACGAGTAATGAGATAAAAACCATTGTGTCTGGCTTGAACCAGTGCGTCCATGTTTAAATGGTGGCAGCTGGCCTGAGAGGCTGAGAGAGAACAAGGACGTGGCTTTGACCCGGTTTGAATGGGAGGCGGTTAATTGGAACGATGATTACTGGTTGTTAGCACTGCAGCAGGGACACGTCTGAAAACGATGAGAGAGGGTTGCAGCTGGGGAGAGGGAGAGAAACAGGAAGGCACAAGCAAGAATGACCTTCTACTGTTAAAGGCAAAATGAAAAGAGGAATAAAGTGAGACAGAAAGTGACATTGAGACTACAAGTAGGGAAGCCCCAATACGATGCTGTTATTGGATATCCAATCAGTTCTAAGTCATTAAGCTAAAAGCAAGAATATGAGGAGACCAAAGTCCCAAATTATTTAAACATTAAAGATCCTGTTAATTACACCCGCCAAGGAGGTTGTGTTTTTCCTGGCATATGTTTGTTTATCTGTTTTGTTAGCAAGATTACGCAAAAACTACTGGACGGATTTTGCTGAAATGAGATGTTGGGAATGGCCCATCTTAAAAATGATTAGATTTTGGTGGTGATCCAGAAAACCGCCATTAGCAAACAAACATTTTTGCTTAATAACTGTCTGACTAATAATGATATCATCATGATTCTGAGTGCTAGGGGTGGGTTTTCAGGGTCAAGAAATCATATTGTGATGGTAACTTTATCATGGAACTATTGCTAATAGATGTAACAGCAATATGTGAGCTACCTTGGGAGAGGTTTGCGCTCTCCGAGTTCTTTCTAGTTTAAAATATGTAATATCTGAAGATTGAAATTTTGACGACATCAATACATGGACAGTGCTTCACAATTTATCAGGCGACCACCCGATGTAAGGTCTGTGCCACATTTGCCCTAAAATAACAGCATTAATTACCAAAATCCTTTTGTATGTTCCTGTTATAGCTAATACACGCTCTTTAACTGAAATGTTTATTTTTTTGTTAAAAAAATAATTAACATCGTTATCCATGAATTTTCAAGTTTACTCTTCTACAAAAAAAAAAACAGAAAAAAGTAAAGTCCATTATTATTTCTTGATAAAGAAAGACAAAATTGTCAAATTTTAGGTATTTACCTGCATTCCTGAACAGAGAAAATAGTTTTAGTGGTTGAATGTTCTGCTTGATTCATTTCTGACTTCTCAGAGAAGCTCAGTGAGCAGCTCAACTTGGGGTATAAAAAGGTGAATCCAGTTTAAATTCCTCACTGCTGTCCAAAATGGTTGTCTGATAATATTTTTCATTTTTTTCATAAACATGTTTTTTTAAGGATTTATGTTTTCTTGTTTTATGACAGGCAGTCTAATAAATTTGTTAAGCATGGTCTGTACTTTCAATGTTTTTTTTTTTTTTTCATAATATATTTAGTGTCCCAATTTACTAAAAATATCAAGTCATGATATTTGTTAAGACTGCCCGGTCTAGGTAGGAGGCAGTAGTAAAAATGAGTCCGAACCTTTTGTCCTGCAGAATATCAGAGGCAGACATCTTTGCAAAGAACCGAGGAGACGTGCACAGACTGCTCCTTCCCCCACAACAGGCTGAAACGTGTTATTGTGTTTTTTTGTAAATGATCCTAAGAGAGTAAATCCCACTATCTGTTCAAAAGGAAAGACAGATAAGAGACAACACGTTTTGTCAAAGAAAAACAACTTTATTCACTGTCATATTCAAATGTTTATAAAGCCAGCTCTCCGCTGGGCATGCTGAGTGTAGACGATACAAGATAACTAACAGTTTCACAAAACAGTACAAAACCATTTATCTATTACCCTACGATTGTGTCAATGTGTGTGAGACTTTGGAGGACTCTAGCCTGGACTTAGGTTCTGGATGGTCTCCAGTCGTTCCCTGTAGAGAGAGTGGAAGGATCGGGCTAAACTGAAGAGCGGGGCGTCACAGTTCTCCTTCTCCTTCTGCAACAAACACAAAGCAGCAGGGGTGCGATGATTGATGGTGTTACATAACAACTCATCAGATAAAATATAATATAGATCCTTAAAGGTCCCATGTCCTGCTATGTTTGACCGTTTACATCATGTCTTAAGTGTCTATTGAACAAGGATTTGAATTTTTTTAAAAAAAGGAAAATTTTGTCTCTCTGCAGGATCAGATTTAGCTCTTTTTCCCTCCCCTTTGGAAACACTCAGATCTAAGGGGATGGAGAGGCGACGGGAGGCTGACTGGCTGCCAAAATGATGTCTGATTGAAGGGGACTGAACTGTGAACTGAGAGTTTAGTAAAGGGTGTCATGCTCTTCTGCTCCTTAAGCCCCTCCTAACAACAATAAAAGAAAAGAAAATTGATTTTGCAGGACATGAGACCTTTAAATTAAACTTACAGCTGATGTCTCATGGTACTCTAGTCCCTGGCTTTGGGCCCATTCCTGAGCCACAGAAGCCTCGACCTCCCTTCTAGCAGACAGGTCTGACTTATTGCCAACAAGAACACCTGAGGAAAAACACACAAGGACAAATACACATGTGAGAACGGGATTAAAACAAAAACATGTGCAATGACATTAGGAATCTGATTGCAAAGCGTGTAAAGAAAAGTCAGCCAATGACTTTCTGAGGACATGAATGGCTTCTACTGCAGGTTTTCACACCCACCACCCACTCCTTCCACTCCACCCAACTGCCTGGACAATGGATCACCTGGATCCCCTACTACCTCCCCCCTCCTCCCCTCTGACCCTCCGCCAGCACTGCAGGTCTGTGAAGAGGATGTGTGTCGGCTGTTTCAGAAACAGAAAGCGCTTCCAGATGAAGCTGGAAAGAACTTTTAAATTCTTTTTAATACAACACTGACTTCACAATTTCATCTTTCATCTGGTTTTGAGACAGGTCCATCAATCTTTAGAACCGACCACATTACCCAGCTCTACTTTACCTCTGGCACCCTAACATGCATTATCTTACCTGAAACTTGGCGTCCCTGGCAGTGAGCACGGACTCTCTCCATCCACTGGCTGCAGTTCACAAAAGACTGCTCACTGGTCAGGTCAAAGACCAGGCACAGCAGCGACAGCTCGCCCCACTGTTGAAAGCCAAGTGATGTGTAGCAGGGAGACAGTGTTTTATCATCTCAGCTTACATCTTTAGTTTTCATCAAAGTAAATACAGCTCAGATTCTCTCGAGTTTGTCTATGAGCATTGTGAAGTAAAATGATAAATTTCTTTTATTCAAATGAAAAACTTTGGAGAAACTAATCCCACCATTTTCTCACAGGTTTCCACTAATGTCTCCTTCCCTGCAGAGTCTATGATGTAGAGCTCCTGGAGGGGAAAGGCGAGAAGAGAGAGGAGAAAAAGGTGTTATATGTGGAGATTTAGTTAAATTACAAAGTCTTAAACTTCGTTTTTCTTCAGCTCAGGCATAACTGTTCTTCCTACAACGCAGGCCCTTTTGCTCTTTGAATACAAATGAAACACGAACAACATTAAGAGTGCAGGAAAACTTCTTCCTCACTGATTTATGCATTCCAATTATCACCACCCTAGTTCATTGATTTTACAACTTTCATAAAAGTTTAAGCAGCGTGGTGGACACAAGATGAAGAAGGCACAATTTACCACAGTCACACTGCGGACAGCTTTATTCCTCTTGGCCCCATCAGGGTGGAAAGCTCAAAAAGCAGCTATCTAAGTGGTAATGTCATACAGCTGCAATCAAGGTAGCAAGGTGTGTAAGCACTTGGATAGGTAAGTTCTTGGGTGCTTAGGCAACTTAAAGGGTTTGTTCAGGTGTTAACATTTTTAAAGATGCTTGAATTTTAATGTTGACATTTGAATGTTTGATAAGTGCTTGGATTTTAATAATTAGGCACTTAAGTGTGCTAGATATTGTGTTTGTTCACACTCTGGACATACACTGTCGTCATGCCAAGAGTGGAGTATCATTATTTGCATGGCATGAAGACAGGGTCCAAAATTAACAAGCACCAAATTCGCAGGGTTGAAAATTATCCTTTAATCAATGTATAGTGATGCAGACATAGATGATTCTGCATCATTGCAGAGACAGCACATAACTGATTAATGTGGATGATGTTGCTTTTGGCCAATATTGATATATGAACATATCTGAAGAAAATAACTGCTCCACATAAACTACTTTATGGTTTGTTGCTATAGAAGTATTAACTGTGTACTGTGGTTAGACTGAAGTCATTTTTGTGATATTTTCTACTTTTAAAAGAGGTTCTTTTTCAGACATTTGCTAGACTGCAGAGTTGATTTTGTTTTTTGATATAGATAGACTAACCTGACTCACCAGATGGACTGTTCAATATATTTCCTTAAACCATCTGAGCAACAGCCCATAAAAAGTGTTTGGGGATGTGCCCATCCTTTCAAAAGCATATCCAGCAGCTGGTTCCGTCAATTACATTCATCATGGCCCAATCAGATAATGTAGTAGGCGAGCGCAACTGCTGCAGTTTAAAGTACAACAACAAACGACAAATACAACAAACTCTCACCAATACATGTTACAAGTGAAGCGAAACGGTTCTTTCTATCTAGAAATACGTTCAGTGTTTTTTAAAATTCATTTATTAAATAATGAAATTAATTCCAGATCTGATAAAACTGCTACTGAAGATTTTTGCATTTATGCTAATATCTATCCGAGTAGTCACTTCCTGCTGTCGTCTCCCTCGTAGCTCCCACCTATTCCTGCTCTAAAGGATTGTAGATTGGAGCTTGGCAAGATGGAGCCGTCTGATTACAGACACTGAATCAAGTGGATCCAGCTGCTGCGCAAGGTAACAGGTAGGCTAGACCAATAAAAATTTTGGTTAACGATGAAAAAGCATTTTTATTGAAACTGATTTTTAAAACACATTCTTAATAATAAAAGGAAATTGAAATTTATCTGACAGACTGCATTCACTGATAAAAAAATATTATATTCATATTCACGTGTATATATATATATACATATTCATGTGTAGTAAGGCAGAAAATCATAGATACTACCTATTTTGTTATGATGCAGTTAAATGGTTGACTGACTAATCATAATTAAATTGAATCATGAGATTACTGAAGATGCACACCCTGACACCAAATAAGTAAACCTCCATTTGGTAGGTAAATATTTGTATCTAACAATTTTGTATAAATAATTGCTTGGTAAATTCCTTCTTTAAACCATTTGTTTATTTCCTGTTTCAAGAAAAGATCCAATCTTTGGAGCATGACAAAAATTAACTCAGTTATATGCTTTGAAACAAATATAGTGACATAAAAAACATTTTTTATTATTTGGCTAGTAAAAATTATGCTTGGCCATGGACTTTTTTTATGTACCAGCCACCTTGGCTGGTGAATCAACAAGTCAGTTTCAAACTCTACATCGAGAAGTAAGCAGAAGGCAGTGACTTTCACCATCAAATACCTCCAAATCTGGAAATAGTTCATTAATATCCCTGTGGTTTTATGGCTCTTTACGTCATATGCAGCAACATAACACATGCTTTAATGATGCTGTTTTAACCTTTCGAACCTTGGTGTAATCGCAGAGAAACATGGCTGCCATGGCCAGACTCACCACACTGTCGTTGGTCTCTGGGATGTTGACACATTTCATCAGAAGCTCCACTCCGGTCGTCTGCAAATCAAACAAAACCAGGATGTTAATCTAAAAGAGTCTTGTGAGCCTGCAGTTGATCTCTCCTTGTTCAAAGTCCATTTCTGTGATTTTAAGGATGTCCTATTTTTGAAGCAAATGTTGGTCATACCCCACAAACCCCACAGACCTTAAAGTGGTATGGATAATAGATGGAAGAATTCAGGTCAAAACAAGTGTTTTGTCACGGCAGCTGGGTTAGCGGTTGGCCAGTCTAATTAGGTTTGTGTTGTACTGGGACGTCCAACAAGTGGCAGTAGGGAGCAGGACCCTCATCGAAACTCCCTAATGTTCAGTATCATTTACTGATACCCTTTTCAATACTTTTATATTGTTTAGTAAAGAGAAGAGACAAAATAACAGTTTTAAGAGAACTGATAAATACGGAATAAAGCTTACGGTAATACGTTTTTTCATTTGATTTATTGTTTATTTCCATTTGTATTTTTGTTTGAATCTATATGTATTCTTTAGTTTTTGACATATTTATACAATCTATTTTGAATGGATGGCAAAACAAACTCAACCCTCAAACAACTCTTCTTATTCAAGTTACTCAGTAAACACTGCATTCTCAGTTGATGCAGCATTTGAGCACATCATTATGGAAGTTTTTATAATTTCCTAACAGTCATTTTGTCCAGCCGCAGCCAGTGCCAGGCATTTTCGTGCTACTTGTGGGAACAGCAGAGTAATAAAAACCTTTTTTTTATACTGACAATTGAGAGGCAGGCTATAAACAATCAATCCACTGTGAAGTACAAGGCTGTGTGCCTAGCTTATTTTCTCCCTTTCTAAAAATAATGTACATTTGCGCTTTAGTAGTATGGTAATATGCAATGTCCCTAGACTCAATAGTAGATTTAATAGTAGTAGTGGGTTTTTTTGTTTGTTTTGGCAGAATCTGGTTGAAAACAGACCCTAGTTTCCATCTACATCTTTAAGTAGCAGTGTGTCCTTATAAAAGGACCACAAAAGTCATCCTTATTTAGCCAATAACACTTTTTACTTTCTTTGCTCAACAGAGCAGTCAAAATACCTCCCAAGAAAATTTGTGAGGATTAGGAAGAAAATGATCAATAGACCAAAATACTTATCAAGCCAATTCAATTGGCTGAGCAGTGAAAATAATTGTAAATATAGGTCATATGTCTTTGAATATTAACTTGGCTGCATTATGCAAGTTACGGAATTATTGTTGATAAGAAAACTTAATGTTTTGTTTACTGTAACCTAGTATTTATTTCACAAAGCTGACATTAAACACATCACACTTTAACTTTGTAATATAGTTTGCTCAGCTAAGTAGCTCTTACATTAAATAAGGAGTTAAATATTTGATTACTTTTACTTAACAGGACTTTAAACAGAGTTTGGGGGATAGTAACATGGCTGCTTTGAGTGGGGTAGGACACCTAACCCAAAGTAAAAACAGACAAATGGCCAGTTTCTTGTTTTTTCTTCCCAGCAGCAGGTAGATGCAATAGGTAGTAGGTACTGCAGCTCAGTTCAACTCATAGTGCTGATGTGCTTAAGACTGATCATTTCACTGCACCATATACACAGAGCTCCCCACTATCACAGACATCAGAGTATTAGTAGTAGTATATCTACAGGTAATTAGTTTTAGTGATTGTTGAATAAAAGCATACATTTTCATCAATCAATCATAAAGTTTACATAAGAATTTGCTGGTACTGATCATATCTAATTAACTGAGGCATCTCTTGTAAAAAGAAAAAAAAAACATAGTAGTGAGTGTATTATCAGCCACATTCTTTGAATTAAATTGTTTGTTACTTGATTCCCTCCCAAAGCTCCAGTTAATCAGATCAGATTGTGGCTCATCTTGTCATTACATACTTTATAGCTCCAACATTCCTCTAACGTTGGCTTTTACACAAAATAAGAAATAAAAGGAAAGACAAAAAAAAGAAGAAAAGAGATGTTTGGCTGGCACAGAGTTGACACTACACACAGTAGAAAAACCAACTGTCTGTTTTGATTTATTGTTAATGTCTAAACATAAGCATGACTAATTAGCAGCTTGGCTTGGCTTGAAAGCAGCTTCACCGCCCTGAAAGCCTCTCTCATGTGTCTCCATTACTCTGAATCTTATTATTCTTAACATCTCAATAAAGAAGAGAGACTTTAGGGAGACAAACAGCAGCTCTGTTGAAGCCTAGGAGAGATTCAGGCCTCCTTTGGGCCCAACAGAGGCAACAATGAAGACAGAGTGAGAGTTTTAAAGGTTAATAAAAATTTAAGGGTAGAGGTTTCATTTATACTGGGTTGACATTTACTGGCTGCTAGTTTTTTTGTTGTTTGTAGTTCTTGTCTGTGCTTTTGGCAAAGCTATGTCAACACTACACAGCAAAATCTGGATAGAAAAATTAACACTATCAGAATTAATGACACTTCTTCAGTGTCTTTATGGGTCCACACCTCTAAGTGTTTTTTTTTTGTTCACTCTTTTTGGAGAGTTGGTACTTTAACTCTCATCCAAAGTAATTGCTGATTTTTTTTGGAGTTAAAATCCAATACTTTGTAAGACTGAACAGTGTGACTTTTGATCAACACTTAGCAATGCACTCTCTCTGATTTAACTACTACACTGTTAACTCTATATTAACACTGCAAAGCTAAAAAAAATTGTAATTATTAACTGTATATTAATGGAAAAAAATAAGCTGAAATAAAAACATCATGTTTGGTTGAAGCAGACATATTAAAAAATACAACATTTGAGCTGCAGTTTTCATGACATGGGCTCTTTGTGGTATCTGTTAGTACTTGCCCATTAATGGAGGTAGGTGGGATGATTGACACCTATGGATTTGATATACTGAAACATCACTTTACTCTTGTTTTTGACACCAACTCTTTTTCAACTGAAAGTAAAATTTCAGGGATTTAACTCTGCATTCGGTGAAATTTTGCCAACACCAAAATTTTAACCTGTTCAACAATGTTTATTTGTATCCAGATATCACTAAACACTTGAGTCCAACCTTTTCCTTCATTTTTTCCTTTCAATTTTTTTAATTTTTGTTTTTGAAATCATGGTCGCACAGAGAAAAATAAGTCTTTTTCACGTGTTGTACTGGGACAGATGATCAGAGTGAGGACACTGCACGACAATTGAGAAGGCGAGCTCCAAACAAGCAAACTTGACAGGACAGAAGCAGTTTCGTAAGGGGACATATAGGTTGCTTTCATTCATGTAATCCTGGTGATGTGTGAAAGAGTGATAGGAGGTAGGAAGTGAAACATGTAGAACCGTGATCATTCATTTGACTGTGTGAAGTTAAAAATAAAATTAATTTGTATTCTTTTACTAATATGTTATTCTCTATTAATTGTTGTATTAAAGCACTGTCAGCCTCAAGGTCTAGATGTTGTACTAAATATCAGCACTGCTGTGAATGTCTTACAATGTCTACACATGCCATCTATAAAGTCAAAAAATTTTAAAGTGCGTGATGACCCTTTGAGCGCATCAACACAAATTTCTTGCAACTCCTGCACCAGTAAGGTCCCAGGCCACCCCCAGTATGAAGAAAATGGTCTAGCTTTGCCCCTGTTTGTTAAACTGGCACATTTGCAGGCACATTTGTTACTCTGGCCAATAGTCCGACAAAGAGCTCTATTAATGGATCGAAGAGAGAAACAAGAGAAGAACAGGGACTCAGCTTTTGTCCAGGTATAGGTCAGTTTCTTTCCTGTATTGATCTGACCAATTCTGTTGCTGCAAAATCTCTCCGCTTGTGGTAAACTGGGGACAGGGTTATGGGGGGCAAATGCTAGTTGATGCACATGGGGAGTGGAGGCTGGCCTGTGTGGTAAGATCCAACATATCAATCAATCAATCAGTCTTTATTTGTATGGCACTCATCTTGCTGCACGGCCAGATGGGGGGGCCAGCACAATATTAGGCAGGTGGTCATTAACTTATGTCTGATTGGTGTATGTCAACAGGTCTACATACATGAGTTGATTATGTCTATCAAATTCTTTTATTTTATGTCTTAACTCTAGGAAGTCTGTTTTTACACGAATTTGCGATTACAGCTGTAATGATGTTCATTTAATTTAAAAGATACCCTAAAGAGTTGTTTGAAATTTCTCTGTTTATCAGATATAGCAGTATGCCGTTGATGATATCCTGGCAATACATTGATAATTGCAGTAGTGCTGTATTGTGATAGAATCAGCATGTATCGCATGCTGTTTTGTACTACAGGCTACTATAGGACCCACTCACCCCATCAGGATAAATCTCTGTTCTATCATCACCAACTGTCACCATTACTCAGGACCTGGCTTGACATTATGGGGGATAAAGCTCCCCAAACCGCTGCACATTCATGTAGTTAGCCACCACGCTAAATTAATGGCAGGGGAAAGTCAGTGTTAGCATTAGAATGAAATGAAGATAAATACTAGCTGCTTAAATCGGTCGTGCCACATCATTTGCCAATAGGCTGACGTCTGTAAACACAGCCAAAATCAACCAGTACTGGTGTTCAACTGATGCAATGGTGCATTTCTAATGGTTATAGATCCTAATGTGGTTCAGGTATTTGAACAAAAATGGCACATAGTGTGTTTTAACAGTCTTACAGGGTGGACCACAGAAGCACAGGAGGATAATATTAAAGTAGATCAGAGTGCGGGCAGCAGAGGGTGAGCAGGGTATGGTATGCATGGTCCTTTGACAGATGCACGTTCTTCACAGGTTTGGAGATCTAATATAGTCCTAAGTAGACTGGATGGTTGCAGGCTGTCTTTTGCCACTGCTGGTGTGAGATCAGTGGTGACCTTGAAGAAGCAAGTGGAGGTTTGTTCACATCAGCACCAAACTCTAAATTGATCTGATCTCCAGAGCTCACACTTAACTGAGTGTGTCAAATGCCAGAGACTCAAACTCTGCAAACACACAGACAGACACACACACATGCATTTCACACCCACTGCCTCAGTGAAGCACACATACACGCACACACTCACACAGTACCAACGTTTACCTGATTCATACACAGAAACAGTTTATAACACGGATCAAACAGTACACACACACACATACACAGACGCTCCTGCTGTCCCACAGCGGTCTAATGAGCTGGTGTGATGCATAGGAAGCCTCTCACTGGAATGTCAATGAGGGCCTATTAGTAACAAATAAGCTTGGAATATTGCTAACGGGCCGTCTGACATTTTCAAAGGAGGACGTGAGCTGAATGGCCGACAGCTTCTGCTACCCTTCAAAATCAAAAGTTGAAGAACACGAGGGATGACTTCAGCGTAGACGAAAATGAGGAACTCTTCAGAGTGCTGCATTCTTTGTCTTTACTCCGGATGGAAAGGACATGCTGTTCCCTGTTTCCGTCTGCTATGAAATCTTAAAGAGAAAATTCAACCTGACACATTAACACTGCTTTGACTGCTAATGCACCTGAGCCGTGATTGTTAGACGATGAATTTGTGACGGAGTAATCGTACAAAACTGCAAAACAAGCACAGCCCTTTGTTGTGTAATGCCTGCTTTGATGGCCTGATATTTGGATGAGGGATGACCCCCAATCATGTTTATTTGCTTCCAATTCAAACACCGATCATCTAGTAGTTAACAGCCATATTTAGTGTTTATCATAGCTGCCGGTTTAACAGTTGAGCAGTCTACTCGGCTTCATACAGGTGACAGTGTAACCTGTTGAAAAAAGCTCCCAAATTATCCTTATTCAGCCAACATCCCGCTTCACTAAAATATCACAGCTACAGTATATATTAGACTGAGCAATACAGATGAGCCAATGAATAGTAGGCAATAAGTCTTGAAACATTATTTCAATACAGGGGTTTCCAACTTAAAATGACAGGGGCCGCCTTCAGTCCTGTCATCTTAAAAGAGCTGAAATTCATACTTTTTTAATTATAGTATTCAAATATCTGTTATACCTAATCAAAATATGGAAACAGTAGTTTTCAAACAATTTTATTTATATTTCTTTTTAGCCAGTGGTTCAAATAATTTTTATGTTATCTGAAATGTCTTTTTACTCAAGTAAAAACACAAACAGGAGTTGATATTTAAATACATTTTATTTTAACTGCCAGCTTAAATCCTTCTTTTCTTGCTTTATTTTACTAAAAGTAACTCATACCATACATTTATTTATCAAATACATGCCCAGAGGCCATGGGGAAGGGGGCATGCAGGCCAGCAGTTTAAGCCCTGTGACTTGGTATCATGATGCAAATGATAAAACATTTGATTCTGCTAAAAATGATTAGATTTTAATTTGAGTAAATGTATTTACCTTATTATTAGCTGTAATCCTCAACAAAACCTGGATATCATATTCCTCAAGTTACATTTGAACACATCATTGTAATGTTTTCCTTACCTTTTGTAATATAAGTTATTTTGCTGGCTTTGAATTTTACTAGATAGTGGGATCACATTTATTAAACATGGTAACCCACAGATTTTAAAACATACACCATATGTATCACAGAACATACACATGCTTTTGACAATATAGTTTTGCACATTGAGGAATGGGCAATACATAGAAGTGTAGGTGTTAAAATACAAATACCTAAAAAATGCTAAAAGCAATAATGGGAAAACACAAAGTTCAACATGTCAGTATTCTTTTAATCTAATTTAAATGGAAGGCAGTAATTGAAGTAAAAACTAGTTTCCATTATATTTTTTCAAGGTGATACTTAGAAGAAAGCTGAAGTTAATACATTTCAGATATCGTCATACAAACAGTTGCTTTGGTTTGTAGCAACAACAGAGACGGTGAACAGCACTTTCCCAAGGCTGCCTGATGCACTGCACAGATAATACTGTTGACTGCTGGACTCTGGGTCTCAGTCAACATGTACACACACTGACCTGCCTGCTTCTCCTCTAACTCCTTATGTGACATCTCTTTGTCTATCGGCAGAATTAATCAATAAATCAATCAAACTTTATTTGTGTAGCACTTTCATACAAAGTCTTGCAGTACAAAGTGCTTCCCACAAAAAGAAAAAATAAACAAATAAATAATTATAAAGTAGAAAATTGAATACAATGAAAGTACAAGACCCCACTCACCCTTGCGATCCACAGACACAAACTCATGCTCACACACAAAGACATTAAAGAGGAGATTTTAACAGAAAACAGAATTAGAGGACTGAGGAAACGCTATCCTGAATTAAAAATGAGGAAACACAGGGGCTAAGAATAAAATGAAAATAAAAAGTCCTGATAAGGAATAAACAAAAAATACTACTTGGAAAAAAAAAAAAAAAAACATTTAAAATAATAATATGGTAAAATGAGACAGCCAAACCACCAAAAGAAAATTGATTAACAGAGAATAAAATTCCAAACAATAAAGCTGAACTGAAAGGAGAAATAAAACATATTAAGAGGGTTAAAATAAATAAATTATAAATAAATAAGATTAAATAATAATAATAAATATAATCAGCTAAAAGCCAGAGTAAAAAGGTAGGTTTTGAGTTTGCCTTTAAAAATATGAACAGCAGGTGCTGCCTAGATCTTCAAGTAGACTGTTCCACAGACGAGGGCCATAAAACTAAAACGAGGACTCACCGTATGTTTAAATGTACATTTCTGAACTCATGTTCAGTGTTTTATTTCTATGATTTTGGATACTGAAATAATGCACCAGCACAGATGTGTTAAGGTCTTTCTCAAGCTCAGACAGCATTTCTACTAGATGTGTGTGTACATGTACATACACATCCAGCATCACAAACAGGAGGGGATCAGCCTATGCAGTTTGAAGAAACTAAACACTGCTGTAGCTCAGTGTGTGTGTGTGTGCTTGTTAAGTACCTGTTCTGGTGGCTTTCCAGAATCCTGCTGTATTAATTATCGACGTTCCTGTCACCTCAGAACCCCCAATACTGCTGATACAGCAGGAGCAGAACAAACACTCACACACTTGGCTCTAGTCCCAAACTTTACCCACCAACCCGTTCTGTACCCTAACCAGCTACAAGGATTAAAAGTAAACTCAAGAATTAATGCTGTGTTAGTCTCTGTACTGCATGTACCTACCTGCATTAGCTAGCATGAGTGGAGAGTGCTTTTAGCGAGTGGCTCCTGAAACATTGACAGAGGGAATCAGTGAGCAGCAGCCGTGACCCCATATATCACAGAGTCAGGTTAATGACACAGTTCCCTCCCTCGTGCAGATTAGCATAAATAATGCAGATTAGCCTTCCCTGCATCAGCATTAATTGGTACATTATGCTGTTTTGCACTTCAGTGATTCCTGTGGTCCATTTAGAAGACCTCTGCAGGACCTTGAAAAGCTTGAAAAGAGTTTCACTAACAGAAGTGCTGGAATGTAATGGGATCTCTACTATCAGTGACCAGGTAAGTTTGTTACTGTTAGATAACAACATGAGGGCTGAAATACCGTGAATGCTGTTGCTGAGGGTAGAGCTGAGCATGTATGAAGTTTAAATATATATCTGTTTATTTTAGTTGAGATACATGGTAAGACATTTATGTTCATATCATCAGAGTCAAAAAAGGATGGCAGTTCTAATGCTCCGTAAAAAAGACTGCCTACAGTAAAACCCTGATCAGCAGTTTGCTTGATTTCCATTGAGTAATCTTTTGGATTTAGTTTTTTAAATAGCCCACGTCAAGAATGAAAAATTCATCTGTCTATATCATGGGTATTGAAATAGATTAATTCTGATTCTGACACGCCAGACGGACAGTTCCATATAGCTGCCACAAAAATATTTCACTAGTCCATCTGGAGAAGAGCCCATAGAAAATGTTTTCAGGGGCAGGCCGCTCAAAAACAACAGCAGCTGGTGATTGGCCGATCGGTCTGCCAGTCACACTCATCACAGTCCAATCCACATCAAGCCACAGTATGAAGTAGCAGCTAGACCCTGTTGTTAGCTGCTAGCTTAAACTACATTTCAGTCCTTAGACTATCACCTTACATTAAATTATACAACACAGATGTATCATTTACAACTTATATGTGACATGAACCTTGTCAACGACAAACCCCACCAAGTTCTCACAGTAAACTTCTGAGAAGAGCAAATTTTACCAGGTATTGCTGAGTAACAACAACTCCGATCTACCAAAGACTAACCGGCATCATCCACGGAGGATTTCCGCATTCTGTCTCAGTTTCCCAGCTTCTCTGATTTGATCATCCATGAGGGCAACCAGAAGAGACTTGATTATCACAATGCGGTTTGAAGTCCTTCCCATCATTTTCATGACCAGAGGAGCCAGTTGGTAAATCAAACTCTTACCGAAACCAATGGAGAGAAGAGCAAAAACATGATTTCCTGTAGGAAAAGCTTTAAGTGACATTCTTTGCTCTTCTACTAAAGAAGTTGAGTCCATTTCTGATGAAAATTCTGCGCAATTTTACTCATAATATATTTGGTGTTTTGGTGCGTTTGTATAGTAAAGTGCAATAATATTAATATGTTTTTAGTCATCATCACCCTGAATAAAGATGAAGAGCCATGTACAGCATCAGATTTAGATAATTAACTCACCAAACTGCAGCTTCACCCTGAGACAGGACTGACAATTGAATAGGGGCAACATACTGCAGTGCTTATTGCTCTTGGATCAGAGTATTCCCAAAATACTGAGATACTGCTGTCTATTCTGGGCTGGCAACGTGCCAGAATAAAACCTCATGCGTTTTTTCTTAAAAAATCAAAAGCTTCAGTTATCTTACCTGAATGTAAAAATATAAGCCAGTGGCTAGTCAATAACACAGAGCACAGCACAATCCCTAAATCCCTCAACCAGTTGTTTCACAATGCTCTTCCTCTGCATTGTCTGTGTGATGTGAATCTAATACAGCGCATACTTTTACAAGGAGTCCTACAGTGTAAGGGGGCTGCTTTGCATACAGAGTGATATATTTTGAAAGTATGTGTTTGCTAAGAGACAGTCCAGGGTTTAAAGAAGCAAAATTTATTTCCTTGAGTATTAAAGTTCTCACCATGCTGTAGTTCTTTTGGAAGAGCGTTCCATCACTGTTGAACATATGGGACAGGGAACTTTTTCCCACAGCAGCATCTCCTACACACAGAAATTATAATATAAAATTCACAGGCCAGCACAAGAATGAAAAATGTTTGTGTATCACGGTGGGGTGTTCAATTATTGAATGGGATACAACAGGATGTAAAGCAATGCTCAAACCTGATGAAATTTGAAAAATTGTACAAAAATATAATTTTCAGTAGATATTTGGATAAAACAGGAGGCATCACAAAAAACTGAAGGATGACTACTTTGTTTTGTTGGTGTTTTTTTACTGTTTTGCCTTTTGTTTTGTTTTCGTTTTGTTTTTTGTTTTGTCAAATCACTAAATTATTATGTAGAAAATGTTTTTCTTCTGTGAAATATGGAAGCATTTATGTTTGATTAACCACAGGAGAAGGGGTGGGACTTGATAAGTTTTACATCCTCCCTTTTCGAATATATTGAATGTAATGACTACTATTATTCTTTCTTCTATTCTTTTATTTTTCCTCTGAATATATTTGAAACGAATAAGGTTCAATCAATCAATCAAAAGAAGCACATACACTCACTCATGTGATCACAAAAAGACAGCAAAATCAGCCATTACTACGACATTTAACATTGAATGATCAGTCAATACAGTTCAAAGCATATTGTGTTTGCCTGTGTATCTTGGCTTGGCTTAAGTGATTTGTTTGTGCCTACTCTGCAAAATGGGTGTTAACCTTCAAATGGTTTCAGGATCCCAGAGGATAGGAGGTAAAGATCTGGAATTACTAGGACAGTTAGCTTCAGAATGCAATGTGACCATATGTTATTGTGCAGGGTGTAAAAGTACTAAATGCGAACTTGGAGTTTAGTAAAATGTGTCTCGGTCTTCTGCTCCCAAAGCCCCTTCTAGCAATATTATAAATCAAAGAAAAATGATTTTGCAGGACATGGGACCTGTAAACCTTCCCTGGCAGTTTTTCTTTTACAAAAAAGGACAAAAGTTGTGGTAAATTCTAGGTAAGACATAGCTGATTACTGCAATTTATGCATATCCCAATATCAAATGTATTGTGGTCACTGTATTGAGGTATGTATAGTGAGGCTGCTGGAAATAAACAGCTCTATCACTCTGTCTTTCTATCTGTCTTTATCTAATTGTCATAATTTAAGGAAGAATCACGAGCTGTGTATTTTTTTTGCAAAGACAGACTACATTTAAAATCAAATATCAGATATTTAGCTTATACTTATTTCCAAAAATGTACACTTCTTCACCTTAAACAAACTTTTCCCATTTGATGTTCAACCAGTTCGTCCTTCATATCCCCCCCCCCCCCCCCCCCCCCCCCCCCCCCCCATTCTTTTTTATTCAGGCGAAGTATATAGCAAAACTACTTTATTTAGAAAGAACAAACAACATGAATGTAAAACATCGGTTTCAGGACAAACATTTATGCACTTCCGGCGGAAGCCTGTCTCTGGGACTCCAAACCACTGTCACAAATTGAGCTGTCCAGATAGCCACTGAGTGCATGCGTCCATCCTGAGTCTGAGAGCCAAACGCTGGACGTTAATATAAATTTTTGTACGTTTACTTGGATAAGCCTCAATTGTTTCTCTCTGGTTCTGTAAGGTGAGTTTAGCTACCGGCTTGTTAGCATTAGCCTTTGAAACAGTCCTCTTATAACTGAAGGTAAATGACACAAAGTCTTACCGACAAGAAGACACCTCGCCCTCAGCTTCACCATACCCGTAGACTTATTTCAAACACTGCAAGTAAACTCTCTAGCTCCATTAAAAAGGGTCAATCTGCTTTTAAAGAGGTACACTTTTGTTTTTATCCGTCCATGCATCGAGACATCTTCCTTTACTTCTTCGGCAACATGGACACAACGCGTTTCGTAGCAACCAGCCACAGAGAGCTCTCATTGGTCTGCCAGGCGTGTACGTACTGAGCGTGCTTGCGCTGTCATTGGCTTCTCTTGATGACGCAACAGTACGACGTCGATATGATCCATTTTCATGTCTGTCATGCAAAATGATAAAGCTGTTGGAAGACAAATACAGTGTAAAAAGTCAAACATTAGCGCTTGTTCAGCAGTTGTATTAAGCTTTCTGGTCGGACACGGTGCTGTGGTTCACATGAATGGAGTCTCTGGCTTTACAGCAGCCTAAAAAACGGACTGAGTGTGGTGGGAGGAGGCTGGCATTGCTAAGCACAGCCGCTTGAAACCACCAGAGGGCGGGCTCTCTGGACTGCTGCATCACAGGGCAGGTTTATGATGGAGGCTTTTAGGTTTTCAGAATTGTATTGTTTCATTTTTAGAATTTGAATCAGACTGTTAAAGCGTTTATTAAACAAAACTCACATCTCTTTGGCCATTACAACTTCAAAAGAAAATTAAGTGGAAAAATACATCTAAAAAATTTCCAAAAGATGTCCAAAGAGAGGAGAAAATCAGGATTTTTACATCTTTAATGTACAAAAATGCTTAGAGCATGGAAAAAAGGTAAAATAAATGCTGACAACATTAATGTCCACATCTGAATTAATTAAAAAATAACTAGGCAACGAGGCATTGATTTACTCAAGGTATAGGGTGTGATAAATGTTTTTTTTTTCCTCTCTCAGGTTTTCTTGCCAATTTTGTCATTTAGTGGATGAATTCAGGAGTATTGAGATTCTCTCTAAATTTCTGTCTTGCTTTTCTGCCATTATTTTAAAAAGTCCAGGTCATCATACCTTTTTTATCCTTCAGAGGATAATTGTCTATTTCAGGAGAAAGGACAGGTGCATCATGTTCCAAGATGAAATGCATTACAATTGCTTTTCTAAACCAGGGTGCTACGGTCTCTGTCTTCTCCTCTGTTCTACCATGTAGACGTGTGATTTGATTCAGGTTCTGCAACACCCAACAACAAACCACACACACACAGTTTATTGTTTCAGATCAGATGTTAGAGATGAGAAGAAGAAAACATCAGTCAGCTGCTACAAAATATTGAATATTGAGAAATTGGATGGAAAATATAGAGTAAAAAGTGGGATTTTTGTCTCTCCAAGCAAAGTACAAATTGTCAAAAAATGTACAGTGATTCACTATGTTACTGTCCATCACTGACAGTAACTACTTACAGCATAGTACTGGAAAAATGCGACTTTGTTGGTAGATATGAAGTAAGGGATTAAGATTTCTAAGACAGTGAAAGTATTACAGTTTCTTATCAAAGTAATATTAAGTTCCTTAGTTGATTTTTGTCCTAAAGGGACTGATGTCATGATTATATGTGCGCACAGGGACTAGCTATTGAGGGAAAAAGTGAGTGGTACTTTAAAAAAGTCGAAGCATTGTCTTTGTTTTGAGAATGTGTCTAAAATTTGTGGTTACGCTTTTTAATTAAAGATAGAAAAGTAACAACTTTCTTTTAAAGTAAATCGTCAAACGTATTGATTATGTAATGTAAAACTGAGTAATAAATAATATAGCCATATTTTTTTTTCTTGCCTAGCTTTAGTGAGGTCACAATGAGTACATGCAGTCCCAGGTTGTTGTTTTTTTTTTTTTTCAATACTTAGAGAAGGAAATAAACCCTCCTTTGTTGAACCATCCCATCCAACCTTATGTCCCAACCAATCTGAAGTAAACCTTTATATGAAGGTACACTCACCAGCCACTTTATTGCTAGCGCAGGGTTGGACCCCCCTTCACCTTCAGAACTTGGCAGCATTGATTGAACAAGGTGCAGGAAACATTCCTCAGAGATTTTGATCCATACTGACATGATAGCATCATGCAGTTGCTTCAGATTTGTCTGCTGCACATCCCTGATGTATATCTTGCATTCCATTACATCCCAGAGGTACTCTGCAGATCTGTGACTGTGGGACCACAAGAGTACAGTGAACACATTGTCGTGTTCACGAAACCAGTTTGAAATAATATAATCTTGTGACATGACATGTTATGCTACTGTAAGTAATCATCAGAAGATGGGCACATTGTGGTCATAAGGGGATGGACATGATTAGCAACAATACTCAGGAAGACAGTGGCATTTTCACAATGCTCAATTGGTACTAAGGGGCAGAAAGTGTGCCAAGAAACATCCCCCACACCATTACACCACCAACAACAACCTGAACCATTGATAGAAGGCAGGATGGATCCATGCCTTCATGCTATTTACATTAAATTCTGACCCTACCATCTGACTGTTACAGCAGCAGTTGAGACTCATCAGACCAGGGAATAGTTTCCCATCATCTATTGTCAATCTTTGGTGAGCTCAGGCAAACTGTAGCCTCAGTTTCTTGTTCTTACAGTAGCTAACAGTGGCACCCACTATGGTCTTCTGCTGCTATAGCACATCTGCTTCAAGATTTGGCATGTTGTACCATCAGAAATGGTCATCTGCATGCCATGGTTGTAACGTGTGGTCATGTGCATTGCTGTTGCCTTTCTATCAAATTGAACCACTCAGGCCATTTACCTCTGACCTCTAGTATCAACAAGGCATTTTCACTCAGAGAACTGTGGCTCACTAGATATTTTCAATTTTGGATCTTTTCTCTGTGAACACTACAAAATAATTGTGCACAACATCCCAGTACTACATACTTAGACCAGCCCATCTGACACTGACAACCAAGCCATGTTGGTGAGAGCTGAACCAGTCGTACCATCTCGAGGCCAGACGCTAGGAGGCTTGGCGGGCAGTGACTAGAAGAGAGCCCATGAGAGCATGACATGTGCAGTATGGCAGGGTCCAAAACATCAGAAAATGATTAGCTTAAAAGTTGAGCTACACATATGAATGAATCTGATATGTTCGTACATTAACTGAAGTGTATGGGGAACTCTGCATGTCATGTGTTTGAATGGCATAAAAAATTTTGTGAGGGCAGTGAGGATGTCCAAGACAATGAACATCCTTAGAGTCCCAAAAGTTCTGATTCCTGATCAAAAGGAAAAATGCTGGGAAATTTGGTGAGATATTTTAGAGTAATTTTAAGTAAACACAAATTTTTTAGGAGTGATTACAAAGTGTCATGTTCTGATTTTCAGGAAAATTTACCAAACTGTCTCTTTATCAATGGAGACCTTTTTTTGAATCATTTTGAAGGATTTGTAGAATGTTTGAAGAAGTTTTTGATGTCCATGGGTACCCAGGACACATACATGTGCAGTGTTCCCCATACTCCTTAATTAATGCAAGACCGCCCATAGGGGAGGAATGCTTTTTTTAGGGCCTCAAGTCATACGGGGCCCATGAAGATTTGTACAAATACCAAATTAAGAAGATTATTTCCTGCTATCTTAAACCTTTTAAATGTAAAGACAGACTCCCACATACTGTCTTACTTGCAAGAAATACATTGATTTGCAACGTTTCAGTCTTAAAACTTCATCAGGCAAACCTTTGTTTCAAGTTAGCAGTATGTGGGAGTCTATCTTCATGTTTACATGGATTTTTTTTTCTCCTACACACCTGTCTCTATTAGATGTACAAAGCACTTCCATATTTGTTACTGCCTACTTTAAAGTGTAACTCCCCCCTCTTTTTAAAATGGTTAAAACCTTGGTTTTGTGATATTAATGGGACCACTGAATTTAATTGTAATGAACAGTAATAGCACAATAACATTGGTGTGTTTAGCCATGTTAAACTTTTTTTTTGTTAGCTCCAAAGCTGCTCAGGGATGAATGTTCCCAGTACCAAGGCTACTACTCCAACATTGAGTTTTTTTAAATTGTAATTTAAGGCTGGGGAGTGAGAGTGTGGCATGACATAAAGGAGCCTCATCTAAACTTGACCGGGCACTTTAAGGACTACAGCCTATACATGGGGTATTCAAATGAGGCCCTCAGCATTTCTTGCACGTTAATATTTTTAATGATGTCTAAGGGGGGCCCATTACCTAGTCCTTCAAGGGGCCCAGCCATTTCTATGAGTGGCCCTGTATGAAAAGACTAGCCTGCTGTTTTGTTCAATTTCACCAAAAAAATTCAAGTCAATGTATTCATCAACTTGCTAGCGTCTCATTTTCCAACATCTTTGCACTTCAATCAGCCAGCAGTGAACTAAAGAAGTCACTTACAGCAGTTGTGCGTGAATACATAAACTTTAATGTGTAACACTCAGTGTGACTGTGAACCACGTGGTTTTATCTTCATAAACACAGTCTGCTCGTAGATGCCTAAGAGTTGCAGCTATGTAATTAATTAGTCTACAGCTGAGTGGGAGATTTGGTTATCAAATTCAGCTCAACGCTCTACAATTTCTTACATTTTTTCACCTTCTGTTTAACCCAGTCGTGCATGAATTATTAAATCATAAATGAATGATTTTTTTAAATGCTTGTTTTTACTTTCAAAGCAGTTAAAAATCATGGCATTTTTTTTTCCTTTTCAAAATGTTATATTTTGAGGGAATGAAGCATCTGTCCACTACAGTGGACACAATGTAATATAAACAGTAAATATGAACATGACAAAAATGAAAAATATCATGTGACACTGCAACTCCCTTCTGAAATTTCTCATTGACCCTGTCGCTCTTGCTTGCCTTGAGTCTCTCCGAAAAAAACCATGATATTTTAAAGGAATAGTTTATTACAGTTAGTGTAGTTACACTGTAATAACTCAAAACTTTAGGCAAAGTTTAGAACAAATACAAAAACATGCACGGTCCTCTTACACAAGAGGCTCCTTGCTTGGGCCTTCGCTTTTATATGACCAACTAAATAAGTGTGTTAGCACTGAATTAAATACAAATTCTGAAGTAAAATTAATGGTGCCTTTAATGGGTATTTTACTTGTAAATTACACCAAAATCTTAAATAAAAAGTACAAAATTAGGGGAACTCTGAATACAGGTATAATGCACAGTGTGCATAAAGTCCACTGAAGTGGACAGATTAATTTTTGTTCACAGAAAAAATATACAAGAAAAGTATTTCAAAAATCTGCAGTAAGGTGTTCCTAGCATCTTATTTAACTGGAATATATATTTTTTATCTTTCTAATTCATTGAGAATAGAAGGATTCAACACTTAGGTATTCCTGAAGGGCTTGGTGTATGTGCCCCTTCATCAGTCATTCTGGATTAATGATATATCATATCGCAATATGACGATAATATACAAACATCTTTTTTTTTTCTTTTTTTAAATCAAACTTTAGACAATGCTAGGCCTATATGGGACATGGTACTGCAATCTAAATGGTATGAAATATAGACTTTAGTAGTGGACATCATGCATGAAAGGGTTAAACTTATTTGTTTGTCATAATGTAAGTAATCTAAATTGTAAGGTCACAATAACACATCTTAATCCGCTTCAGTTCAGAGGTATCAGAGTTATGTAACCAGCTTTAATGAATATCATGTTCTGCTTGAATCCACTTATTTCCTGGTCTACTCTCCACTCTGCTGTTTATTGAGAAAAAAAAGCCCACGGGTAGATGAGAGAGCGTGTGACTCCTTGTGGCGAGCCCATAAAGCGGAAGCGCGCTCCCGACTCATACGCGTGCGCATACCCGGGTGCGCTCCGTGCGAGGCGTGACAACAGAGGCGCGTTCACGTGTTCGCCACCGGCACCAGCGCTGAGAGAGAGGGCATCATCAAAACAGTGGTCCACAGCTAGCTTACCGAGAGGGGACATTAAAGATTTAGAGGTTATATTCCCAAACAGAGACGAGAGGCACCGGAGGAGCCTGCATGCCAAGGAGCCGAGGAGGGACCAGCACCCATCCTCCCATCAGCAGCAGCAGTGATAGTAGCAGCGGGAGCAGATTCGGGGATTTTCCGTGTCGGCTGCCCGGTGCTCCGCACACCCTGTGCCTTTGAAGCAGTAGCAGAGGAGGAGGAGGAGGGGAGCACCAGAGAGGACGGAGCACCATGGAGGGGATGCAGGCGTACGGAGCGGGGAAAGCCGGAGGAGCCTTCGACCCCGTCACCTTCTTCCAGCAGCCTCAGACCATTCTCCGCATAGTGTCGTGGGTGAGTGACCACTCCGCTCTAACACCAGAAATTACAATAAGTTTGTTTTACATTCAGGAAGGCTGTGAAAAGGGTTGTTGGGAACACTAATAAGTGCAAGTGTGGGATAAAAACACCTCAACTTGGTTTGTTTATAGGCCCAACAGGCTTCATGATGGGTGAAGACTAGGGCTGGGAAATAAAAGCCATCAAGGTATTAAGACACAGGCCATTGATGTATTTTCAATTATTGGCATAAAATGGTACCACAGTATTGTTTATACTGATTTAAATGACTCTGAATGAAGAATACTACTAGACGGCAGGCATAATGATTACTTAAAACATTGTTTACAATCAGAAACACTTAAAACAATGCACTATACTACCACAATTTAATCTTTTTAAATTGTTTAGGCTAAATGGGAATTGTTTTATAAGTATTTCATTTAATTAGGATAATTTTTGTGCTTGTAAATCAAAGCACATTTATAGGCTGCCTGTTTGATACAATGGCAACAAAGATACCTGTCCTACACACCAAACACCTGTTAGGCTTTTTGATTGTTTTATACTGAAAAGTTGGAGACAAATTTACTCCTCTTTGTTGGTAAGAAGAGCACTCTCTGATTGAAACAGCATATAAAACCCTCATCCCTTTCTGGTTCCTTGCTGTTTTAAAGTGTTTTTTAAAGTGCATCCTTCTTATTTGGTATATGGTATGACTAAAAAGCCTAAAAAGTTGATTATCAGTACAGCAAACATGAACATTTTTGCCAGTACACCTGATGTTTTGGGTGCACATATTGACAATTTATTGCATAATATTGGCAGAATGTACAAATGTGCCAGGATAACTTACCTCAACATCACCTAATGTTCACACTCATATATCAAGAGTATAATTTATGAAAGAATAAAATGTTGCTTCACTTTGACAATTTTTTTTTAATCAATATCTGCATCAGCGACAATGAGCTCAGAAGTCTATTGATGTTCATCCCTACATAAGATGGAAGATAATTGAATTAATTTACTTTTAATCCTAACAATCTTTGAAATAATGAAAATTCTATCATAGTGGGAGTACAGACAACTGTGACAATCTTAATGATCCCAGATGATGCCTTTTTGAGTTTTATATGCACTTTAGTGTGTCCTCTGTGTGATAGAGTACTTCCGTGCTCAAGGAAACAAGGTCTTTGCATCAGGACATGTCTCCCTGTTTACAGTGGCAGTTGCTGCCTAAAACGGCTACCATTGTGACGCCTTACCATTGTTTCATCAGTAGTTTAAACCCATTGACACAGAGTTTCAAGCCCAGTGCAGCTAATACAAAAGTTTTGAGAACTTGGCAGGGTTGAACTGACTAGTTACCACAAATTAAACATGGTAAGCCAATCAGAGCGTACAGGCCAACGTGAGGAAAAGGCTCCTAAAGGGGCAGGCGCTCCGTTAGAGCATCTCAGAAGGACTGAGAATACAGGTGGATCAGGGGTACTTAGTAACATAACCTGGCAGTCATTAAGTTTAAACATATGAACTTGAGTTAAGGCAAAATATGAGCTTTTTAACATTAAAAGATATGTTTATTTTATGCTTGATGCATCTGCAAGCTCACAAGTGTGAGTAAAGGCAATTTGATGTCACATATACAGAAACACTCCAGTCGGTCACAAATACCAGTATGATTCTGATAGTACGGTGTGTCCCTAATTTTCTTATATTTCCTCATATTTAACACTTACCTCTTCATCTGTCTCTCTTGATTTAGCAGCTGTACAGTCTGTCTCTTCCCTTCTTATCAGTCTCAGTAGCATTAGTGAACACAGACACTCTTCTTTGTGGTTATCTGCATGGTAAACAAGCAATCATCTTCGATAACTTTGGTTAAACCACCTTTGACATAAATAATTTAAAACACAACCCCTTTTACTTTGGAAGACTATCAGTTTGCCGGGAGAAGAAAGTAACACAAACATGTCTGTGTCGAAATCCCATAGTAATTTGTGTCTGTGCGATGACCTGTGCAGAAGATGTTACAGAGTCGTTAAACAGTTTGTAGGAGTTTAAATTACCCTAATTTCTGGATTATAACACACACTTTTTGGTTTTAATTAAGCTCTATTTTTTCAGGTGCGTATTATACATGAATAAAAGCAAAATACTTAAAATATTTCGTCTCACCAACATCGCAATTGCAACACATCTGATATTGTCTTTCTCTGCGAAACATTACCGCCAAACTTGCGTAATTCTTATTAAACTGGCTGTTAAGCTGTTCTAATCAAATATTTTGGGTCTTAATTAGTTTAATTGTGTGTAATCATAGTTTGATTCTCAAGTGTTACCATTCACTGGCAAACACAGAGCACTGGTCAAAGACATCGGCATGTTGATAGCTGCTCTCTGATTGGACGGTACACTACGACTGAGCATGCTCGGGCAGAAGTCGAGCAATTGCACATGCGTGAAGCAAAAGGTGTTTTGACATCAGTTTGAGAGAGAGACAATCGTGTATGTGTTGTGAAAATATTGAAATTTCATTGATTAAAACTTTGAATAAAGGTAATTTTTGAGTTGTCTGAGAGAATAAGGTTTGGGCAAAATTTGGCTGCGTGTTATATTCGAGTACAGTGTTTTTCAGGCAAAAATCGTGAAAATATGGGGTGCGTGTTATAATCGAGTGCTTGTTGTAATCGAGAAATTTCGTTAATTTTGATATTCAAGAACATAAAATGGCTGAATCTTGTGTGTCTATGGCCTCTTTTTTCTTGCTGTATTGTTTGAATTTTACCAAAATCCTGTCAAAGTTTAAAACCTCTTGGTCCATTATATCCAGCCCTAGAAATGACGACAAGAAGCAGTCAGTCAAAACTGCATTACAATTCAGTTCTTTTTACTGAACATAGTGCTGCTGATACTTCTTACATCCTCATTGTTTCATGGCACTCGGTTCAGAGTTTTAAGGCTGATGTAGGCCCTGAATGAATCCTAATCTCCACTAATAACATTAACTGCCCTCTTTTGTAATAAGATATTAGTCAGCAACTAATGTTTTCTAATAAGCACAGCGCGCAGGCACACTCGAAGGATTTATTTACAAATAATCTCATAATAACTGCCCACCCTTTCCCATGAGAAAGAGCATTAATGAAAAGAGATAGCAACAGTGAGCACTGCACTGTTTACAGCAAACATAGCAAACACACTATGGAAACAAAAGCCCTGTAAGGCTCAAAAACTTCCTCAAAATGAGGTTATTTAGTGAAGCTATCTGGTAACATTGCTGATTTAAAATAGTATTAACCATATGTACACCTGCACACAGTACAAGCTGTACAAGTGTTTCCATTTTTGCATATAGTTTTCAGTTTTGACAGTGTGCAGGAGTTTGCCTACAAATTTTGGTAGAAAGAAAAATTAGCCATTATTAGATGCATGGGACATCTTTGTTGCAGGATTATGGATGATGGTAACATTCTGATTTAATGGTTGCTTTATTGTGTTGAAGCTTAAAATAAGTTTAAAGTGATCTTTCAGTTGAGATGCAGTCATAGAAAACATGTTAACTTAATTGTTTAGGGAGTTTTTAACCTACTTTAGCAAGTTATCTTCTAATTTGATCTTTATTTGTAATCAGAATACCTAGGAAAAGTAGGACAAGAAGATGCAGACATATGCCACTCCTTTCTGCTTGCATTAAAGACTAAAGGCCATCTTGATTTTTATTCTCTCTTTCTTTACATAAATTGAATAAATAAGTAATGTCCACTGGAGGCTGAAAAATAAGGACCACCAATTGTGTCTTTATATTTTTTAACTGAATGTTGATACACTATTTGTTTCCTGATATATTTTTTTCTGTAAATATCAAGCAGTTTTTGACTCTTGCTTCTGGTAATCTCTGGCTTCTTCTTGGCAGCAGGTCAGGTCAAGTTTGGGAGCACATGCTGGGTTGGTACTTCGCCATTCATCATTCCTGACAACTCGTAGCAACCTACCTAGGGATGTGAATTTATTTTATTAATACTAATGCCATTAACAATTCTTCTTATCAATATGATTCTTTAGAAATTCCCTTATTGATTCCTGTACTTTTCTGTGTGGAGAAAAAATGTACCAAATGTTGTGCAGAAAGATTAATTTTGTGGAATTTTAAGCCACAATTTTGATCAGTTTTGTCCCATGCCTGCCATGATTTTTGACTCCTTTGCTGTATCTCGGCTGACTGCCTCTGCCAAGAGCATGATACCCTTGATTTTCAAGATATGTAGAACAAAGTGGAACAAATTGATAAGGGAATTGATATGCTAAAAGAGTAATGATATCAATTCCTTGAGGGAGTTGTTATTGATTCCCAACTGGACTTCATTTTTGATTCCCATCCCTTAACGTAACCCTATTAGATGTTTACGTGTGAAGAAGTTAAGGGATGCAAGGGTGCAAACCCCACACCCCTGAGGCTCTGGAGGCATGGGACATCCAACCCTTTCAGCAGCTTTACCAACTGCTGTAACCAGCAGCAACTATCCATTTGACTCTCTGTTTCATTTATTGTCATTAGCTCTGTCATCAGGACAGACATGTTTATCCATGTAGCAGCAACCATGTTTATATGAATAACGCTGATTTGACACTGCATTTGTCATGCACCATTGTGGGTTCTTAGGGCTAGGGCTGAACAATATTGGAAAAAACATAGCTTTGTGATATTTTTGCTAGTGTGATATGTTTTTTTGTGATTTTTTTTGACAGTATCTTTTTAAAACCTGATTTGTGGCTTAACCGTAGCTTCACTTATATTTCAAGGCCTTAAATTGAAGGGAAATCTGCCTGAGAGACTTGTTTTAGGTAAGTTTCCCAACCAATGCAGTCAGAAAAATCTCAAAACTTACTTTTTTGTATTTTCCTGTTTTTATATTGTTTTTTATTTTTTATTTTTTATTTTATTACCTTGTTTGCAGTTCTTCATAAAGGGAATCCTTCTGTAAGTTAGCTTGTTTGTCATCACACAAGCAATTACTAGAGTACAGTTGCATTTTTTCAGCCTTTGCAATCCTGCATAAGCTTAACTCCTCCCTACCAGTTTATCCTCTGGAGTATCCTCACTTCCAACAGAAAGTCATACAGATGAGATTATTTTTTATTTATAGGTCTGTGCCTGCATGTCCTGAAATAACATTCAGAGCTTTTACAGGCAAACTGAGAGAACAAAGACGCAGGTAGATTCATGAACAAACATGAGTTATGCTTTCCAGTATATAAGCCAGGGCTGATCTACACTTCTTACTGTTGTCCCAATAAACAAATAAACACTTTTTGGTTTGTTGAAGAGTGTTAAAAGTCGTCTTGTGACACTGTTTAAACTGTTAAAGTTATTTCATTAAGGAAAATGTTCTGCAGTTTTGTCACCACTATGTCTGACTTCTGTCCTCATGACTTTATCTACAAGTGTGACTGATGGTAAACTTATGGTCAGTGTGACATTCAAATCTAAACCCTACCAAGAAGTGTGGAAATAGGTCAACAGTGTATTAACCCTTAAACTCTAAATAACTTGTTATGGCAGTCATGTGTGGCTGGTAATGAACCATGACAGACTTCATTGACTGTCATCAGGTCAAGTTTTCTTAAAGGTTATAGATGTAGATAAAAATTATATTAATGGATTGATTGATTTATGGGATAAGAGAACAAATCATTTCATTTGGTTTTATATTTCAGTGCCCACTCAAGGCCATTGTCTTTTCCAAAGCTTGATCCAAATGGGACAACTGGACTAGGTCAGGTTTTTAAGACCTTTTGGCTCTTTCCCCTCCCAAAAGACTTTTTCAGCCCTGGGCCCCTTTTAGCTCTGTGTAAGTTCAAACATAGTCTAGTTTGAAGTTCAAAATTGTCATGGACTTTACACTCAACTAATGTTGATGGTGTTGTTCCCGCTGAGATAGTTACAACATTGGCTAAAGTTAAAACATAAATCTTACAAAGACTCCCTAGCAGGTGCAAAGTCCTCTGTAAAATACAGTTATTTTATGGTGAACCGTTAATAAAACAGGGATAACTTGAAAGGGCAGAGGGTTTTAGTGTCTGTGTTCCACAAAATAAACTACATCCTACAGAATTGTATGTCCTCGTTGCTCATCTTTTTGTTTTCTGTCAGTGGCGATAGTATCAGTGGTGCTACAATACAGTACCATTGGATTATCTCATGTTCTTGATGGGTTCACTACTAATTATCAACATTATTTTATGCTTTAGGTTAAAGCTATAAACTTTAGCTGTCACCTTATCATAATGTTTTGATATTATTTACTTATATTTTCATCACTGTATATCGATAAATGGCATTTATCTAAAGATATTTCCAGCTGTTAATCTTTCCTAAGGCAAAAATTTAAGACTGCTCATGGAAAAACAACTTAATGTAGGCTAGATGTAACACAGTTGCAAGTCCCTGGTGCATTTGCAGAGTTTATAAAGAAACACGTCATTACTCTCTTTCTCCTCTGTGTTTTATAGGGTAGTCAGTTTTCACTAACCAGATTGGTTCTGAAAATACTTGCTGATAACCAAAGATATTCGACCCCTACCTCAACGACCCAGTCGCAACGCAGACGCAAGGTTTTTCCCTCAGATCATTTTACTATTTACCTCTCCCCTGAGGTAATATGAATATTAGTTGCATAAGAATCTTCCAATCTTCTCCATGATGGCCTTGTTCTGCACCTCTGGCAGGGGTCCAGCTTGAGGAGGAAGCAGTCACATGGGGCTGAGCATTTGATTAGGTGCCCCTGGACAGTTGGGTGGAAGGCTGACAAATGGGTCAGCCTGCAGATTTGTTGTGGATGAGGAGTGGGCCAGCTGGTTTCTTTATCAGAGTGATGACACAAAGCCTTTGTTGTTTATTTTTCCATTTGCGGTGTGGAGCCCAAAGTGTTTCAAAGGAGTGGCGTTGCCTGCCTCCTTTTTCTCGAGGTGTAACTTCTGTTGTTGAGGTCAATGCCATGGACGTTCTGGTTGCACTGAGTGTATTGCAATTTATCTTTTCCCGATATCTCCCAGCCCATGAACAAATGATAAAAACAGACGTGATTAAGGGCTTTTTCCCCTTGTGGCCCCAATCACAGATTATATCACAAACTTTGTAGCCCATACATTGTCAAAATCATTTTCTTCAACCAAATAACAAACATTCACAGTTTCACTTGTCCTAGAGTTCAAGCAAACTTTTCAGATTTTTGAAAATATGACTTATAATGTTATTAAATTTCACATTTACTGTACATAAATTGAAAAGTTACAGAAAAGAAGGGGGGCTAAGATGGCGCGGTTGTGTGTGGCACACTGTCTATCCCTGTCTGCTGTGTGTTTGTTTGTCTTAATGTTGACACTTGTCCCTAGAAACATCAACTCTCTGCTGGTCAAGTTTAAAGCCTTTATGATGTTCCCAGGAGCCCAGGATCCCTGTAGCTCATCATATCTGTATGAGAGGTCTTTCCAAGTCAAACGAGGGGATCTTCAATCATCCTTTGACCCCCTCCCATGTGGTGTCCCCCTAGGCTCAATTCTGGGACCAATTCTTTTTTCTCTGTATCTGCTGCCTCTTGGCCTGATTTTAAAAAAAGCATGATGTATCTTATAATCTGTATGTAGATGATACCAAGTCTGCCTACATTTGGAGAAGAATGATGTCAGTTCTGTTAAAACTTTAATGGGGTGTATTTAGGACATTAAACGCTGGATGGCCTCAATATTTTTAAGATTAATTGAAAACAAAACAATGATTATTGTGTTTTGCTTGAGCAGATTTGGTGATGCCTCTGACCCAGACCTATGCTCTTTTAAATCTTTTTTGAAATCCAACACCACCAATCTTGGTTTGAATGTTGACAGTGATTTTAAATTGGATCAGCAGATACATTCTTGTTAAATCCAGTTTTTATCACCTGAAGCTTTTATCCAAGATCAAATTGTTTTTATTTTTTAAAGACTATGAGCAAGTGATTCATGCTTTTATCTCTTTGTGTTTGGACTACTGTAATGTATGTATGTCAGTGTAAATCAGGCGTCCATTGCACATCTACAGTTTGTCCAAAATGCAGCCACTCGTCTTTCAACTAAAAACGGGAACATATCACCCCCATCCTGGCCTCTCTCCATTGACTTCCTGTTCATTTAAAATCCATTTTAAGATTTTACTGTTTGTTTTTAAATCTTCAACTGGATTCTCACCTTGATACATCTCTGATCTTCTAAAAGTCTACATCCTGTCAAGATATTTGAGGTCTGCAGACCAGATCTTCTTGTTGTCCCAAAGGCCCTCGAGGTGATCGAGCCTTTTCTATAGTGGGCTTTGGCTGCAATGGCCTACTTCTTGAAGTCAGAATGTCCCCCATCTTACCTACTTTTAAACTCATTTTAAGACATACTTTTACTCATTGGCTTTTGATTCAGCATGAGAATTATGCGGTCTCTGTGTTTATGTGTTTCTTATTTTTCTTAAGTCTGGCTTTTATTTATTTATTTTTTCTTTATCTTTCTTGGTTTTGATTGGTTTTTCATTTCGTTCTGTTCTTGCTTGGTAGTCACTATGCAGCACTTGATTGTTTTTAAAATGTGCTATATGAATAAAGTGTATTGGATTGGACATAAGAACCAGTGATATGCTGAAATATAACAGGAAAAAATATCAAAGTTTGGCAAAGACATTTTTTTAACAGTATTGCTCAATAAAACTTGGACGATACTGTTCCATCAGCAGAAACGTGTTTTCACATCCAAACATATTTCCTGCACCATTGAACACTTGAAATAATGTGAATATAAATAAAGCTGAGCACCATTTTACCTTCTGTACTTACAGTTATGAAAGGACTGTCTGGGTCCCCGTGAGTAGCCGCACCCCCTCTGTGTCACCGCAGCAACACTGTGTCTCCACAGTAACAGCTACAGCCTGAGTTGTGATGTTTGGTGTGAAGGTGCTAAAACTCAGTCTACAGTGGCTGTGGGGGAGGAAACGCTCTCAACATTAAGCGATGAGTGACGTCAAGTAAGGACCCCTGAGAGTTCATGTGTTTCACTATGTGTGTGTATTTCACTGTTTTGATAATTGAGTGTTAGAGATGGTTAGAGATGGTAAACATGTAGAAATGGACATATTTGCATGGTCATATTTAAAGGAAGAGATGACAAGTTGTTGATGAAAGAAGAGGGTCTTGCCCTTCTTTTCCATTCCTTTAATTTCTCCCACAATAGCAATATTTTCTCTCATGTTTGATCATAAAAATGAGAGTTTGTTCAACAGGCCAATTTCTTCTGCCCAATAAGAAAAAAATCTCCTCTGACTCAGCAGGTAGGTGTGCTTGGTACCGCCATTCAGTTGGTGTAACACCTCAGATAAACATCTAAAACTGATATCTGCTCATATGAAAGTATTTTGATGATGTTTGTATAAAGAGGATGATATCATCTTATACAGCTGTTTACCTGTGCAGATGTGCATCCACATATAAATTTGATCAATACTGGGCAAAAGCCTCAAGTGATGAAAGTGGATCAAACAAAAAAGTTTATCCGTTGATCCAGTTAAAAAAGCACGGTCAATTTTAACCCCATGATTGTTAACTCCAGCAGTGCATTGGCAACAAGAGTATCTTAAAATATTTAATCTGAATGAGCAATAGAATGTTGCAGGGATGATGTATTTTTGTAGGCCAAGCAGAAGTTAGCATTGCGCTGGTTCCCAGCAACTGCAAGCCTACTAAAAGCCTGTGTGATATTTTCACTGTGTTCTGGATCATTGCTGATAATTAGCTATGTAGTGAACAAAAAAAATATGAAACTTAAATGTTCTGTTCTGTTCTTTGTTAGAATCTTAACAAACGAACCCACGCTTCAAGATTTTTCAAGCTTTAACGTCATTGTGAGAGACAAAAGCTAATATTAAGCTACTATAGAACTACAACATGGTGGTTTGACTTATAAGAAATTACAGTCTTTCAGTGTATAACCTCTTCTTGTGGCCTCTTGTTTGAGAATTTCCTCTTAATTGAATAACAAGATCAAGTTAGTGCTGACGCAAAAACAGGCAACATTAGGTTCATTTTGTTATTTCCATTAAACAGTTAAAATCTTACGTGTGTTCACCACAAACCTTAATTTAGGCATTTATCTGAAAATGGTATTCTAAATCCCAATAAAGTTTCGGGCTTGGGAACCAGGAAGTGCTGAATGCTGACTCTCCTTCATGTTTTTGGACTCATTCCTGCTCCACTCTATTGGAAATTGACCCTTTGTTGGCTCTCTGATTGGTTCACTGACCAACCAATCATAATCAAAGAGCCCCTTATCAAGCAGCTTGCTGGGTTTCAGTTAACTATCTTAACATCTTAAAATCCCAAAGAAAATGGATCTACCCCCAACGGTGGGAAAGTGCAATTTAAAACCGGCAATATTTGGTGTTCTAGATAACATTGTTCAGGTCATTCAGCAGTTGTATGTTTAATTATTTTTACAGATTAATAACATGTTGAATTCTCTTTTTGCACCTTTTTGGTCTTCTTTCCCTGAGGCCAGTGGTTCCACGTTTTCAGTGTGAGCAGATTCAATACAGGGCATGAGTTTTGGTTCAACTTCTGTTTCTAAAAGTTGTATAAATCTCTTTTTGGTGATTAAACTTTGGTGAGGATACTATGGGGTGCACACAGCATTTTAAGAGGATGATGGTGGACTGCAGCAGTGGAGGGCTTGACTAAACTTCACTAAGAAGAAAATGGCAGGTCCTGCTTTTATCACTTTTAGCACAGACAAGGCAGCAAAAATGACATGACGAAGCAATTAAAAATGATTTTTTACTACTTAAATTTTTGTTGCGTATGTATTAATATCCTTCATTTCCCAGATTTCATGTCTGTGCAGGTCCATCCTGTAAACATCAAACTGATACACTTGTTCAGAAATAAACAATCAGTGTCCTTTGAGGAGAAAGCAGCAGTAGCTATAAGTCTGGTTTATTTGTGCTTACAACACAAAAGAAGAAGGAGAAGTAAAGAAGTGACTGCAACCCATTGATCTGTAATGAATATGACAGAACATTTGTGTAATTACCTTCCAGTTAAAGTTTTGAAATATTAATGAACATCTTTTAGCCGTTGTTACCGAAATAGAAGTGAAATTTATCTCAATGACGTGAAACTGTCAGACTTGTACGTTAGGTTATACAGTCATAAAAAAGTTTATAATTGTGATATTTTAACTGTCATTTGTTATTTTATTTTACTGAAAAGACTGAGATATATTTGTCAGACAGTGATATTTAGCTAAAACAAAACAAAAAAAAAATAAAGATTTGATTTCTGATCCTTTTGGCCAGCTTTAATAATACTGTGTGAGTGTGTGTGTTGTGTGATTCAGCCTCAGGGAATTAGTCCAGTGTGTATCTAATGATGCTTGATGGATGAACTAGATGAAGAGAGCCTCAGCTGGAGGGAGAGCACCTTGTGTTTGATGATTTTCTATATTAAAAAGTAATCTTTCTTGCCCTGGGTTCTACTTTTGATCTGTATTTTAAAGAGCCCTACTTTTGAAGTTCAGATCTTTGCCGCCTTGCTACGGGTTGCTTCTTAAGTTTTTTGCTGCTGTTTAAGGATTCAGGTTCACCATGAGGGCAGCTTAAAACATCTAACAAATTGTGTTTTGAGGCTGAATTTGGTGGTGGGTCTCCTTTGTACTACATTTCACAGGAGAAGCATATTTACCTTGTGAAGTCCAATTTCCAAAGCTTCAGTCAGCTGCTGCTAGGGGAATTTGCAGATGTTTATGTCTGACCTCGGTTAAGAAAAGGACTGATTGTGATAAGAATTCTCAAGAAATATGGCTTATGTGAATTCAGAAAACACAGGACTTTGTATTTCCATGACTCAGCCCCCCCAGCTAAGTTTGAGGTAAGGTTTGCTTTTGTTAATCTTGTTTTTTTAATTATTTGATACCTTTTGTTTTGAATGACACAGATTCTGTTATTATAATGATAAATAGCATCAGAGGCAGTTTTGTAGGACTCAAGTCCAGGACTCGGACTGGGCCTGTTTCTTAACCCCGCTTGTTTTTGTGTCTTGCCTCACTCCCAAGTCCATGACAAGCCGATAGACACCATTCCACAGGGTGTATGCGCAAACCACCACTGATGCACATGTAAGTAGGTCAACATAACAAGGCATGTTCACGTGGTTTGTGCATGCGCCCTGCGGTTAAGTTTCATATGTATTTCTTAATTTCCTAAATTTTATAATGTGCTAATCTTGGTCTAAAGATAAATAAGGTAAAATAACACGGTAACAAAATGATTCACAACAAGCACACAGGATTTGTTGATTTGCTGTAGAGTTTTTCTGATGACTGTAGGCACAGGCAAGCTAACGATACTCATTGACTCTCAGTGTTTGAGCTAAGCTAATTTGCAGTGGATGAGATCTCCCCGTCTCTTCCTTGTTACTGCACACACAGTTGACATGGTAACTAACTTAACCACTACACCTTTTGAATGGGGAGGAAAATGTTGTAGAAACCGCGTGCATATGGTGTGTGCTCTATCCAGCTGTTCTGATATTTCAATTGATTATTGATGTGTATTTTATTAATTCTTACCTCTAAACTGTATTCTTCCAAAGCAGGAAGTTGAGCTCTCCTGCACTAGAAAAAGTGTTTAGATTCAGTAACTAGCATCTATGAACTTGTCGTGCTACAGTTATGCTTTGACACTTTCCTCTTTTTTTTTTTTTTTAAATTTATTGCATTTATAGCTTTCATCTGATGCTATGACATCCCAAGTTTGGGTGGATTAGAATATAGATGGAGTCAAGAGAGACATTAGGACTCTCTTTTCAAACTCTTTAATAAAACTCATTTTAATATAGACCTGAAAATAGTGATATTGATAATATCATCTTAAAGTTCATAATGGCTGTTCTCTTGTATTATAATTTCCAGTCAGACTTAGTGTAAACTTTATTTACAGGCTGATTGACTGTGACCTGCAGAAGGAAAACCCTTCCCTCTGCTCTGTCATTTCATTACAATATTCCTACAAAGAAAGCGTGGGTTTGAATTTTAAATTTAGTTTTTTCTCTTACGATGATGGTTTTGTAATTGATGAGTAACTATTTGATATTAGTAACACAAACGCTCACTCCTCAGAGCAGCATACATTCTGTCAGCTGCATGTAAAACAGGAACACCCTCACACACACAAACAGTCACAGTTTGTTGGTGCCTACATGTCAGAATTCAGGCACTGTTTGAAAGCTAGTTTAATGTTAAAGTGGTATATTTGCTGTGTACACTGATGTCTACTGTTAAGGAATTACAGTAGATGTCAGCAGCTTTTAGGGAAATTGTATGTTTGCATCTGGTGTTTGTAAATGCCACCAATGTGACAGCCAGTTAATAAGACTGTCAATACATTTTGGCATTTGGCTGCTCAGTGTCATTGGGACCAGTCAATACTCTCACGTTGATATTAAATAGAAAGCAAAATCAAAACTACTTTTGTTGGATTGCTGCTTGAGGGTAAGAAAAAACAATCCCATTAGTTCAACTTTGGCCTATCATAGTTTACAATAAATCCTTTGGTATAGTTTACCTTGTAAGCCAGTGTTTCCCCTCTGGTTAATTCCGCTTAGATTCTTAGGCAGGTAACCCATTAGAGGCCGCCATGTATTGGCAAAAGTGTTGTCATTTCCTTTTAATTTGGCACGAAGTCTTTCCATAGGAAAAACTCCACAAATGTCTTTGTACCACTGAGTTACAGTGAGAGGTTTCTCACTGATCCAATTAAATAACATACATTTTCTGGCCAAAAATAAGAGTTTATTATGTGCTCTATAACCCCTGAAAGTAACTTAAGGTAAAAATTACAGTAACAGACCATTGACAAAGATTCCCACAATCCAATTTTAGTGAAGTATTAGTCCAAACACAAGAATATTAATTGATTTATTCATTGATTGAAGATAACATCCATAAAGATCCAATGCTCTTTTTGCTTTCTTATCATTCAAATTTGCGAGCCGCTTAAAACTGCACAGCTCCACCCACCTCTGTTACTTACTTGTTATCAGAAGTGAGGAAAACTGTCACATTTGTTTGGGGCACTACCCACACGTTTAGCTGTTTTGCTTATACCACAAATGCATGATCCTAAAAAGTTGTACCTCGTTGTGAAGATAATCAGGCTTTCAAATGATATGAAATACAATACTGACTGGTATTATTAGAAGGGAGAAACAATTGACCGAAGTAACACTTCCAAACTTTTTTGGAGTGTATAGATGACATGGGTCTGTTAATGGTGACAGTTTGTTTACGCAGAAAGGACTGAAAGGCTGACGGACAAGGAGGCAGGACCTGCTTCTGCTGCAGCTCTGTTTCTGTCTCATTAATTTTATGCTGCTTACCTGTGATGCACCACCATTATTCTCTGCCTGTTGTCCATTCTGTCACCCAAATTTACTCCTGTAACCTCATCTCTTGTCCTTGTAAATAGATGTCCACAAGTTGAAGGGAGATCCACTGTCTCCTTTGTCCACCATCAGTGTCACTTCTCTTGAAGGATTGAGAACTCTGGCTGAGAAAAACCATGATGTTTGTTCACCACACAGCAAACCAACAATTCTGTTTGATGGATAAATTTCACAGAGGGACAAAAAGGCCTGAAAAGTGGACTTCCTGATTCACGAGGAGCATGCTTTATGAGTTAAGAGGGCAAACAAGGAAGTCCTTTTTTGAATGTGTTTCACTCTCACTAAGCATGTGAATCAATTTTTTTTCACAAAATGGAAACACTGGTTTTCTTTCAGTGCACGCACCTCATGGAGAGACATTTTTATTGAATAGACTCCTCAATATAAACAACAGTAAAATGTGAATGTGGGTGGGAGTGACTGGATCGTTACATCTCAACTCATCTTGGGTTGTTTGTTTTCGTGAGAGCCCCTCAGTGGCCATATTCACAATGTGTTAATTGCACTTTGGAAAAAGTGCAGTTAACACATTAATTGCACTTTTTCCAAATGCAAACACTCCAGGTGTTTTTGGCTAAAGGTTTTGCTTCCATTTGTGTTGCCATCATCAGGTGATGTTAACAGCTGATGGAGTAAGATATACCGTAATATCCGGACTATAAGCCGCTACTTTTTTCTCATGCTTTTAACCCTGCAGCTTAAACAGTGGTGCGGCTAAATTATGGATTTTTCCGAGCTTCATGCCATCAGTACATTTAGCCTCTTCACATCAGATCAGGCCAATGAAATTACCGCACAGGTCACAGGGGACCAATGAAACTGTTTGAGCCTCATGCCGCCTAGCCTCATCACATCAGACCAATTAAATTGCTGAACAGACGTGTGGCGCATGCGCAGTACAATTTCACCTGAAGGCTGCGCGCGCATCCCAGGAACAACAACAACAGCTTTGGTAGTTTACCGAGCAACATGTGTGCTGCTTACTGTGCTTGTTTTTTTTTATCCAGACATAAATATTCAGACACATTTGTTGTCCAGACAGGAAACTACTTTGTCGTCGTGTGTCCACTCGCCATTGCTGTTTATGAAAAGTTTGTCTTCACTGGAAAGTGTTCACGTGTTGTAACACCGCTGTTTCACTACAAACCAACACCTACTGGCCTGGCATGCACGCTACAGCGTTTTCACATCATGGAAAACACACGAAGACATGCATATGATGCAGCTTTCAAGTTAAAGGCGATTGATATGGCTGTTGAAGAAGGAAATAGAACTGCTGCACATCAGCTTGGCATCAGTGAATCGGTGGTGAGATGTTGGAGAAGTGAAGAACTGACTCAATGCAAAAAGATGACAAAACTTTTCAGAGGCAAGCTGCGGCTTATAGACAAGTGCGGCCTGTATATGTACTTTTTTTTTTTCGTTTTAAATTTAGTGGGTGCGGCTTATATTCAGGTATGCTCAATAGTCCAGAAATTACAGTACATAATTCACCATGATAACAAAATCCATACAAAGTGAAGGCCAATCAGCCAGTTTTGATGTATTTGCGTGTTGAGATGCTCTGTAAGCCTAATGAGGCTGTAGAAAAATATAAATGGCTGTTTTTGACGGTCCTGATGGAAGTTAAGGTTTCATTTGATTTTGATTATGAAGCCATCTGTTTCCTTACAACCTTGTTTTCTGAAATCATGCGCTCATGTTTTCTCTAATTACCTCCTTAATTTGAGAGGTGAGGGACTGTAAAGCATCAGAAACAGAGTCATGTTGAGGAGAGTAGAGTGTTTGGATGAGACAGTGAGTAGAACAGAGCTGAACACTCATATCTGCACAATTTACAGAGTCCTGAGCTTGTGATTATGTCTCTGTCTTCCCTTGGTGCTGCAGTGGCTCTCCTTGAATTGTACTTTGACAGGGTCTCCTCCCTTCTCTCCCTATCTCTCTCGCTCTCGCCCTGTCTCATTACACGAGCAGCTGCTGCCATGGTGACAGCAGCAATCAGGTATGCCCAGTCCAGTCCAGCACACCGCTGCAGACAATAAGCCCACACACAGAGATGCACACACCCTCACACACAAACATGGTATAAAATATCCTCCAGCATTGGTCCTGTATTATGCAGCCAGCCTGGTTCACTGTTGACTTGTGATGAACATCAGTTTTCTCTGTTTGATTTTATCTTTGTCAAGTTTAAACACTCCTTTGCTGCAGTCTGTTTCTGCTATTTGGCTCATCATTAGTGTTTTAGAAACAAAATTTCCATCCATTAGTAAAATGTATTTTACAAAGTGAGAAAGGGACATGCTGCTGCTTTTAACTAATTAGAAATACTAAAGGGTTTCAAACTATGACCCTCTTGTTTGAGAATCTTTAGTTAATTAGAGCTGCATTTATCAGTCAAGTGTTGAATGAAAATGTTTGCTCTCTGTTAGGTAAAAGCAAAATACAAAACCATTTAGTTTGGGACTTTGTGTTTGATAAATTATATAATAATGGATCTTTTTATATGACTAAATGGTGAATTTTAAAGTTGTCTGTCTTCAGCAAGATGTCTTAATGCTGTGGTAGGAGGGCTTAAAACAAAACAATGTGCATGCAGTGGCACCTCAGCGTGGCAAATTAAACAAAAAAAAAAAAAATCAGTCATCACAACTGCTAATACAAGACAAGATTTTGTGGCAAGTCATAGTATCTCCTTTATGGGCTGGACTGGACTGGTGCACTCTTAGGGTGGTTCATTCAGTCCTTGCATGTTTTCAGATTCTTACTTATTGGTCCATGGGGCAGGGGCAGCAGCCTGGACGGTTTCTTTTGTAATGACAGTTTGCAGGTCTTGTCATATCTTTTACAGGGTCTCCTTCAGAGAGTCAGCTTTTAAAAAGTTATTTTAAAACAAAAGTTCTTATTACATCTCAAAAATTTGGAAGTTTATGTCACAGGATTATTTTTTGTTGCCACTAATGACTGTTTTTTAGTTTACCTCATGCTTAAGTTGTCTTTCTTCACTTTTTGCAGGAATTTTAGATCATTCTAGAGCTTGTGTGAAAATGACTAATTTAGCTTTTTATATATATTAAATGTTGTTTCATGCATTCTGACGTTCTGGCTCCAGTTTGTTCATGTAGATTGTAAATAATAGAGGGCCTAAAACTGAACCTTGGGGCAATCCCTTGTGAATTGTAGACCACCAGAGGTAGCCTCATTAGACTTTTTAAAAACCTTGATCTATCTTGAAAACTATCTTGTTCCCAGCTCCACATTTCAGCCTGAAATACACAACTCAAAAAGCTTTGCATAAGCAGATCACTGACAAAATGTTGAGTCACCGTGGTTATTGATTTCTCCATTACATTTAGAGGCTCGAGCTCACGTTAAAATGTCTGCCAGAGTTGAAGGTTGCAGTCATTTTACTCTGCAGATCAGATGGCTAAATCGTCTTTTCAGTATTTTTACATAGCTGATACTTCATATTGGGTGAAACTGAATGTTGAATGTTGCAGTCAAAATTGACTTACGCAGAGTGCTGCATTAGACCTAGTCTGTCTGCTCTATATGTGTGAGCAGGTGTGGATGAATGCAGCTCAGTCTAATGCAGGATTTTGTTGGATGTACAGTGTGTAAATACCAGGGGTGACCAGTGGCCCGACTCAATTGTCCCTTCCTCACAAAGGATCCAAAAGGCCTTTTGTCCAACACAACAGCAGCTCTAAATCATTCACAACCAGCCAGACTGAACTGCTATGATTCAGGCCAACACACTGGCTCGGAGATCAGTTTGCAATATGAGCTGCCACATGCTGCATTTACACAAAGTTCTGATTTTATTTTATCAAAGTTGAATTCAAAAGAGGAAAGGTTGGTCTAGGAAAGAAGCACTGAAAGAAACAGAGAGGTATTTATGTATTTATGGACGCATTCACACTCTTCAGCATCTTCAGCATCTTTAATGTGCAATTTGTAAGTGAACCTCTGATAGTCACAAGATCAGGAGCCCACGTGGTGTCCTTCACAGTGCCTGCCTTCATCATCACCAGAAGCCTTGTGATCTGTGGACGGATTAGAGGAGCCAAGGAACCTTGCTGCGCACACACACAAACACACATGCACATGCACGGGCTAAGAAGTCATATAACAACGGTATCACAGCTAAAAAGAGTGGGGGAGGGCGTGAAATGGAGTCATATATGAAACCATATCACATGCTCCACTTTTCATGGCTTCTAAGAGAGTGAAGAATGTGAAGGTGCACGGGGTTCAAGGATTTGACACATTTGATGGAAAACAGGGGTGCACAAACTATGGCCTAGGGGCCAAGTGTGGCTCATAGGTCTCTTTTAGTTGGCTCACAGCAAATTCTAGAAAGTAAAATGAACTAGAAGTGCCTGAAAGCACAAACCTTCACCAAGGCGTTTCCGACATTGTCAAGTTATTGTGAAATATGCAGAAAACTGCCCTGTCTTACACTGGTAAGAAATCCCTGAAAAAAAATCCTGGATCCACATTCGGATTTGGATCACTACCAAATCTAATCATTTGTCCATTTGGCCATGACCAAAATTCCCTGAAAATGTCATCGAAATCCATTGAGACCTTAAGTTATTAGAGAAAATGTGGAAAACTGGCCTGTATTCAGTGTTAATTTTGGCAGCACTTTTTAATTTAGTTTTAGTTATAGCCTTTTGCCTAAAATGTCTTCAAGTTTTATTCATAATTTAGTCACCTAAGTTGTTTTAATTTTAGTCAAGTTTTAGTTGACGAAATTTCACAACATTTTAGTCGACAAAATTTACTGTAACTCTAGTCGACTAAAATATGAATTGTAAAGTGTAAGGCATTTTTTATGTTTCCTAGAATTTCTGAAGTCATGTTTTACACTTAGAACCCGCCACGACGAAATGAAGGCAGTTGTGGTTGGACGTCCCTTTTAACTCATCCAACCTTTCCACACAACCAAAGTAGATGTGATTGGTTATATTCCTAACTTGTCTCTACTTTCTACATGACAAAATGAGATCTGATTGGATTTAGACTCTGTCAGGACATTTTAGTCTAGTTTTTATCTGTTGACGAAAATGTCAGTTAATTCAGTTTTTGTTTTAGTCCATGTGCACTTGTTTTTTTAAGTTATAGTCTAGTTTTCTCAGGGGAAAAAGGCTGTTGACGAAAACTATGATGAAAATAATTAGTTGAAAAAATTATCGCTGGCTGTATTGCAACATTAACAAATACCTGAAAAAACTCCTGGATAACTTTTGGAGTTAAATTGCCAACAGACCAACTAACTCAGAGCTCTGTCTTAATGTCTGATTTACTGATAATATTCTCAGAAGGTTGCGAGGTTTGTGCAGTTTTCTCTTGTTTTGTGTCTGAATGTATAAATAGGCTGACAGCATCTCCCCCCACTCTTGCATGGAGCAATGCTCGCATCCTGACCTGAGGCAGATCAAGTTATGATCAGGGCCGACGAGGGCCCATTGAAGTGTAACTAGTCACCCCAAAAGTCTTTTACAGTGATGGCTATATGCCTTGTCAAACCATTTATAAGAGCTGTAATGTGAATGTTCTTTCTTCCTCTCAATGCACATTTGAGTGCTTTTTGGTAACTTCCATAATGCAGAAATGCACTGTAAAAAAAATTAAAAATAAGTTTGAAAAAAACGGCACTGGCAGCGCTGGCAAAGTTTATGTTGATAAATCCCCATTATACTGTAAAATAACATGCATTTTTTGCCAAAAAACATTAAAAACCAGACTCCCTTCAGCTTAATCTCTGTAACTTCACAGAATAAAAAAAAAATGTAAAAAAAAACCCCAAAAACCTGTAAGAGTGTTTTGTGAAGTGTTGGCTTGTGTGGCTGTGTGTGTGTTGAAGGAGGGAGGATCCGCAGACAGGCCATGCAGCAGCCTCTTAAGTGTTTATCTTGCTGTGTGCATGGCATGAAAAGACACATGTGCTTGTGTCTCGAATCCAGAATGTGCCTGTTAGACTGACTATTCGCTGATCAGGCTCAAGCAGACAATAAAGGAACTTATCATGGTCCAAGAGTGTCTATTGGAGCACCTTCAACATTTCCCTCAGCACTCACACCTGTCTTTGACTTTGGAAACAAAGTCTAATTTAAATGCACTTTTCTACACCCAGTCATCAGAAGGGTTGTGTTTTGTTAAGAAGTTATTGATCCTGGTTCTGCTTTTTAACTCCGGTACTAATGCTGATTCCATATTTTCTTGGTGAGTAAAATTTAATGTAATCGATATTTCATGGATAAATATTTGCCTGCCATTATTGTTTGCCTTGTTAAAGGGATAGTTTGGGATTTTTTTAAATGGGTGGTGTGAGATACATGGTATGAGCCTGAACCTGTGCCACAGTGGCGCAGCACAGTTCTCTCTCTGTTCAGAAAAGTTCAGAACAGACGATAATGCTATACAATGCTGTACCTGGTGCCACCATCTCTGCGTAATGAAAGACTTGTGGGAAAAATCAAGCCACAGGAACAGTATGGGGCCATCACATGCTTCAAACAGTTAGTTACAATAGCTTACGTTTCCAATAGCAAGTGGCTTTGATTAGACTCTATTTTAAGACACAGCACAGCCTTATGCCTTGGCACAAGAAATAACATTACTCAGTAGACATTTATCACTATTTGTCTTGTTTGTGTTGACATAGCTGAATAATTTCTCTCTATTTCATTGCAGACTAAAAACTTATCATAGAAGCTTAAAGGATGGAATTTTGGTTGTAGCAACACTGAGCATCTCATAAAAACTTGTCTTGTGTCATTCATTGTCCATATTAAGGTTTGAGTGTAATGATGAACGACGTTGACTGTTTGAGACACACAGAGAAAACGATCATCACACCTTGTTTTCTGCTCTTGATGTGAAGGACATGCTCTGACTCTAACCATCACAAACCCAGCTCAGTTTCTGCTACCAGCCACAGAAAAAGCTCAGTAATTCAATCTGCTCCTCACCATGTGACAACAAATATAATCAGGACCCATAAGACGACGAAAGGACGTGTGTGTTTTCAAAGCAAACCAACTAGGTCATGCCAAGACCAATCTTTGTTTCATATAAGGACGTTTGAGTCACTGAAGGAGAAAAAAGTGAGAAACATGTAGTGACATAGAAAAAAATGGATGATCCCTGGTGGTGAGTTTATGTCCCAGTAGAGATTCTCAGGGGAGAGTCATAAAACCAAACTGTGTCACACCGCTCAAAAGCAGTGGCCCTGCAGGTTTCACTGTCCTTGTTACAAAACCGACAAACTGCCTTCTGCATCCACATAAAAACAAACTACATGCTCTGTAGTCCCTTTGTAGACCAAAACTGTTACCTATAAACCAGAGTTCTTCTTGTGTTCGTTAAGATGTTTTATGCCTTCAGTAATTTTAAATAATAGTGAGAGGGTTGGAATGACATACACAATATGTAAACCAAGACCGACAGAGGATCATAGCACCTTATGCCCTTGTTTTATACAGCATCACTTACCTTTTACAACACATCTTGCGACTGACAGCCCACAACTTCCGAATTTTCCTGCTATCAATATAGGCACACCGACAAACTGCCTTCTTCATCCACATAAAAACGGCAGTAGACTTAGAAGTACGTGCTGTGCAGTCCCTGGGTAGACCAAAACTGTTACTCCAGATTTTAATCATACTGCTGCTTGTGCCCTTTAAGATGTTTTATGCCTTCAGTAATACTAAAGAATATTGAGAGGGTTGGAATGACATACACAATATGTAAACCAAGGCCAATAGAGGACCTCCAAGCTCCAGCTAATAGCATAGTATGTTCTACATGATATTATCTTGATAAAATTATTGATATTATTACTATTAATTAAAAAAATGTCTCTGAAAGCTTACTTAGCATTAGCTTTGATACCTTATCCTCGTTACACTTAAAAAAGGCCTTTGCAAATGTGAAAGACAAAACAAGAAAGTACTCAGAGAGCACAATCCTCCAACCGAGGAATATCCAAATTTGTAAAGCAAGTTATTGTCAAAAATGTGGAAAACTGCCTTCTTATCAAATCCTTCAAAAGATTCCACGATCTGCATTCGGATTTTGATCACCACCAAAATCTAATCACTTCTCCCTCGTGCCCTGACCAACATTTCATGAAAATGTCATTTGAGTCATCCTTTTTTAAAAAAAATCAAACAAACTTACAAACGCCAGCAAAAACGTCCTCCTTACTGGACATAATTAAGTATGCCTCATCCAATTCTGATCACAGATGCTTCGGTTGATTCCTGTACAAAGGCAAGGCGCACACACATGATCGTCTGGACCTGGACAAAATGTCCAAATGGACTCGTGTCTTTCAGTTGTTTCTTCGGAACTGCTTTAGTTTGAGAATCCATTGATGAGTTTTTCAAAGATTAGTGTCTGTTCAACCAAGTATCTTTTGTTGAAATCATTTAGCTTTCTTCAAACCCTCAGTTTTCAAAACTCATATCATCTGAAGCTTTAGCAGTTTTTAGTATGAGATGTTCTTGATTTGCGGCACCCCTGACCTGTTTTTAAAGGGATGTTGTTGATCATACAACTTGATCCTATAAACCTCTATATTGTGGTCTTTTTATGGTTATTCCTTACAGTAAAACAGATAAAGAACAACACAGCAGAGTTTTTCAGTCCTAAAGCAGCATGTATTTACTGTACCAACCACCTACTGATTCAGTAAGACAGTTTGTAAGAAAGGATAGAGTTTGAGTCCAACAAAGTTCATTAGAATTATCATGGGAATCACTTTTTGTTCCCACCAGATTTTGTATTTTTGGGCTTTCCTCAGCATACACACCATAATGAATGTGTGTTTCTGAGTGTTTTGATGTGTGTGTTTGTTTTCTGACCTGAATCTTGAAGAAAGCCATTCATGTGAGCCAGTGAACAAACTGAGCGCGTGTTTGAGCTCTCCACGCTTTCCTGCTTGTTTTAGTGCATCTTTGTCAGAGCATGCTTGTTTTTCTCAAGACTGCTCGTGGGCAGAGGCCGGGCCAGTAACAAAGGGAGGATGGGAAAAGACAAGAGGGAGGAGGGAGCGATGATGATGCAGCCGGACTAAAAATAACACCGCCTCCATACCCCTTCTGCCCCCAACGCTTTCCTCCGCTCTTCCCCTCCGCAATCCCTCCATCTCTTCATCATCTCTCTCCTTAATGAAAAAGGGTTGCGAGTAGATGGAAGGGGCAATAAAGGTGTTACTCTCCTCCTCCACACATCCTCCGTCAGAGAAAAGGAGCAGAGAGGGGACGGAGGGAGGGCGAGAGAGACGCAAAGGTTGAGCGTGCTCGATAACAAATTGTTCCAGTTTGACATCAAGATGCAGACTCCAAATGTCAGCTCATGTTTCCTCTCTGTGTGCTGTAAAAAAAGCTGTTCGCTCTGCACTTTGTCTTTAAAGAGGGAATTACTGGTGTTGTTTACAGCTAAAAGGCATCAAATGACCCTGTATTACCATGCACATGATATTACAGGGAGTCACTTGTGTTTTTGCTGATAATAATGATACAAGGTTTACTTAACAGGCATACACATTTTAGATGAATGCTTACTCCCACATTTTTTGACCAAAATTAGACTCATTTTAATTTAGAGGGCTTTAAAGAAGCAGACTGCATTGAGGATCAGCATTTTATCTTATGCAAACATACACAGCAAAATTTTCACAGACAAATTTACACAATCAGAGTTAATATTAGCACTTGTTAAGTGTTTTATGGGTCCACACCACAAAGTGTTGTTTTCACTCTTTTAGAGGGTTGATACTTTAACTCTTATTAAGTGTTATTGTTATTTGAACTCTTTCTGGAGTTTAAATTTAAAAATTTGTATCACTGAACAGTGTTACTTTTCATTGACACTTTTACGTAGTGTTAAGAATGCACACTCATATGGTACACTTTATAACTACTTACATGTGTTAACTCTATATTGACATTGCAAAGTGCAAGCATTGCTTTATTTATTAACTGTATATTAATGGGAAAAAATACCTGAAATGAAGAAACCGTGTTTGGTTAGAGCACATTCAAAGAAAAAGCCACAACATATTTGTATTTATTTACAAATATCATCTGTAGTGCACTTCAGTCATGAAAAGTCGATAAGTAATCATGATTGATTGTCATGATCATAATACTAAAATAACCCTGCCCTTTTGGACATACACAAACATAAAATAGTGATATGATGTCTAGAATTTACATTTTAGATGTTTTCTTTGCAAAAAAGGGCCCACACAAACACTTCTTATAGACAACAGACATTTAAAGAAAGTATACAGCAAGAGTGTTTTCATGAGCATCCCATCCTTTAGATATTCAGGAGAGTGATATTTAATATTAGTATATGCTGTAGTGGTTGCCAACTTTCCCTACTAAGGATTAGGGTTGAATGATTTATTGTTTTCGGATCGAAATCGCAATTTCAAACAACGCAATCATGTGATCGCCAAAGCTGCAATTTTTAGCAGCCTTCCTGACTGACCCAGGATCTGTTGTGTCAACTACTTTACACATAGTATTTTACAAATTTGCAGGGAATTTGCATTTACGGAAGTGCTGGTAAGCAGGTCAACAACACAAAGCCTCTGTTAAGGAGTATCCCTTAAATAATGAAAACAGGTTATTTATCATCAATATTAGATGATGAATAATGTTTTATGTGCTTTTGATAATTGATTTCCTTACTGTTGTCTATACTGTAAACATAGTGAATATTGCACTGAAGCTTGGTTTGAAGAAAATCGTGAATCGAATTGAAAATCGCAATATCTGCCAGAAAACTCGCAATCAGATCTTTTCCTGAAATCGTTCAGCCCTACTAGGGATAGACATTGATGAGATTTGATTGATACAATGCCATAATGAATTGTACTTATCAATCTGATTCTTTACCTTACCAATTCCTGTGGACTTTTCTGTGTGGAGAAAAGTTGCCCTACATAGGTATTTAACGGCAACAATGGCAAACACACCTTGATAATCAAAATGCCAATTTTCACCCACGTTGTGCAGTCAGTGTATTTTTTGTGCAAAATTGAGTATGTGACAATTCAGACCACTCATGCCCCCTGTCTGCCATAATTATCAATTCTGCTGACTGCCTCTGATGAGAGCATGACCTCCTTGACTTACAAAGCAAAGAGGGAGGAATTGTTATGGGAATTGATAAGCAATAAGACTCATGTTTATTCTTTGAGGGAGCTGTCATCAATTATCAACTGGAATTGTTTTTTGATTCCAATCCCTTGTCCCCCACTGCGCGTTGCACTTTGAAGGATACGTAGCTCATATTTTGCATCACTAAATAGTCGCAAACAGGAATTTTGTTAAGGAAAAGTGAAATGCTGTAGATAATCTTACTGTAGCATCTAGTCAAGCCAACGTTGTTCAGTAATTTTGCCCTAAAACTGGAGTAATTACAAGGCCTTTAGTGGCACTGTGCACTGCTTTGTGTATTGCCAAGCGTGAGTATAGGGCCCTAAAAAATCAGTGTTATTTTTCCCCAAATTCCATTTTATTTATTTATTTTTTTTTTAAATATTTTTTTGAGAATTTGTTTTTTTTGTATTTTACAAAAATTTCACCCTGAGACACAGTATAAAAGTAATGAAATATAATCACTCACTCTTCAGGTGGTCCTCACATGTATCCTATGGGTCCAGTCAACGGTACGTTGACAAAATTTCCACAACATTCAATCGCCTGACACATAATAATTGTTGGGAAACTGCTTTGCCCTGTACTTTGGAGTTAGCCGGTAGTTTCTTTGCCAACTTAGCTGACTTAGCTGGTGTCTCACAACATGTTTGCATTGTTAATGAGGAGAGGAGGAGGGGGAGGGGAAGTGAAGCGTGCATTGTCCCAAGTCTTGGTGACCCCCTCGGAGCATTTTCCAGAGCGATACGTTCCTTTTTATTCCAAAAAAGTGCTTATGTAAAATGTTCGCCATTTCCGTGATATTTCGCGTTTTATCGATTCCCGCTTTTAATGTCCAATTCTGTCAGGGATTCCGTTATCGCGGATTTTATAGGACCCTATGAGTACCCAACCATCTGCCCACAGGAGCAGAGCTGGGCTGTTGCTTTATTGGCAATCATTTTTTTACTCTTGCCATGGGCCTCAAGCAATCCCACTACAGAAATCTGAACTATCCCTTTCAGACAAACGCATCCATTAGCACTTACAGGGGTACATTTGTATTTTCTATTTTAACAACATAAGTGCTGGGCATAAGAACGACAGCTGTGTCAGGTGGAAAATAAAAATTGAAATGACATCTGTGGGCTTATGATAGGGCCCATTAATTTAAACTCAGAGTCTCAGAGTTGAAATAATGAAGACATTTAACAGGATTATGTTCTGCGTCAGCTTGAGATGTTGAGTACTCGATGTCAGCAGTGAAAAATTGTTTTACCGAGTGTCAACATGTCAACAGACATTTAAAAGATGAACTTCAAAGCAGATAAGAAAGAGTACCAGAGAAAAAACCTGAGCTGTAATCCCCATCATGACTGACATCCCTGTCTCCTCCTGGCCTGGTTGTTGGCCTTCATAGTCGGGCAGCTGTCAGAGGATGCACAGTCTATTGTGCGCTCTTTCTTTTGTGTTGCTGTCATTTATTACGTAAACAGACACAACAGCTGGGTAAACTGTCAAAGCAGCCCAAGGTCCACTTTTACTCTCTCAGTCATTCACGCACAGACATTGAAACATATGAAACACTGACAGTTTACTGTCAATTTTCAGGACAGTCAGACCTGAAAATGTTTAATTTGCCTTTTACACATAACCCTTCACAGCAGAAAATTGTGAGAGACTGACTTACAAAACTGAAAATAATGAGGTTGATTCAGGTTGGAAGGGTTATTATACTCAATCTTGCACTTTATAATCTAGGGCAGTAGGGTAATGTGCAATGCAACATGCACTTTATATTTCTGTACAATAATTAGGCAATGTGCAATATGAGAAGGACCTGAGCTCCCAGGCAGCTAGCACTCTGCACTTTAGCACTACTGCACTTAAATTTGCACTCCAGCACTTTATAACTCATTGTGTATAGTCCCCTTGGTCCCCCAACTGCCTGCCGTTATATTTTGGAGACAATGTCATTTTGGTTGTCTGCGGTATATGTATGTTGCTTGTCTTTTAATATGCTCTGTGGGTTTTACTCCTATTAGTGATGTTTTTTTTTTCATGTGTTGACACCAAGGCTGTCACTTTTCCTAAAAATCAAAGTCGAACAGTTTTCAAACATACACCCAAATAACCGAGGATAATTGGTTATTTTGACCCCTCTTATCCGCCCCTTCGGTAAAAACCCTGCCGAAAAAAATCGCAGTCACACGAGGTTGAACTCTTGACAGAGTGCCGCTGCGCTCGGCTGTTTAACTTGGATGACAAGCCAATGGTTTAGCCCGCAAATTTAATGTGGAGGGCAAGTGAGTAAACTGCTTTGCACATAACCAACACACAACCCAGTCTTTGATTTTAAGTTTGCCATCGATGATGTAGAACCCAAAATACTTCCACACAGCGCTCCTCAGATGATTCGGTGCTGTTAATTGTCTGCTCAGAGTGGCACCTCTTTGTTTACTGAGGTCAAGAGAGCACCGTATGTGGCTGAGGGTCAAGCTGCGCTGACAGCGCCCTCTGTTGGATGAAACGGTCAACTGCTCCAGGCGCCCTGATGTGCTGCTAAACTCAACATTTTACATTCAAATATTTATTTATTATTTGGTTACAGATATTTATCCCCATATTTGAACGGTTATTCGAATATCGAATATAAGGTGACAGCCCTAGTTGACACCAACCTGCCAATGGGACTGGGGATGGGAATTAGCCACCTAGCTATAATCCCATATATTTACATGTAAATGTCCATTAATGCATACCGTCCCATTTAAAAGAAAATCTCAGAATCTAAGTCTTTTATATTTTGTCCAAGGCAAAAATGATTTATAAAATTTATGATGATTCTATCTTACAGTTTAGGTAATCTAATGCAGTTTTGTAAGTTTGACCCCCAGGGACATAGTAAACTTCTCATTTGTGTCCAGAGCCAAAAAACTTTGGGAACCCATGCAGTAGAGACAAATATGATGAGGACAGATTTGTGGTGTGGATGTCCATAAGTTTGCGGCAATCTCAAATTCTTATTTGAATCTCTTTGTCTCTTTTTATGACTGCCACATTGACTATGTACCATAATTTCTCGATGTCAACATGCACTCGATTATAAAACGCACCCCATATTTTCACAATTTTTGCCTGGAAAAACACTGTACTCGAATATAACACCCACCCAAATTTTACCCCAGCCTTACTCTCTCAGACAACTCAAAATTTACCTTTATTAAAAGTTTTGATCAATCAATCAGAAAGTAGCTATCAACATGCCGATGTCTTTGACCAATCACAGCACAGCTATTTTGCGTCCCCTTGCTCACGAGATGGCAGCTCTCTGTTTGTTTTCGTAGAGAAAGAGAATATTTCGGCTATTTGTATCAGATGTGTTGCAATTGCGATGTTGGCGAGACGGAATATTTTAAGTATCTTGCTTGTACTTGTGTATAATAAGCCCCCGAAAAATTAGATCTTACATAAGCAAAGCAAAAAGGTGCGTGTTGTAATCGAGAAATTACGGTAACTAATGTGAAAGAAATTATTACCATTAATGGGTCTTACTTGTAAAATAAACTAAATCAATCAGGTAATAGTTTATTACATTGACGAGAGACCTTTATTTGGCTTTATTTTCTTCATTAAATGTGTCTTTACTGTTTGGTTTTGAGCATGAAAATATAAACCTGATTTCTAATAGATGCTACTTATTTAATGTTTGATTAACTTTGAAGTATTTTTAATTTTCTTATTGATAATGTCATTTAATTTGTAAGTATTAGCCCTCTGAAACTGAGAATGATCTTAATGTGGCCCTTGTGGTAATCAGAGTTGTCCATCCCTGCTTTAGATGCAAGAATATCTCATACTCAACTAAACAGTGATGAATGTTTATGGTGCATGTCGCCCAGCCCTAGAGTAAAAACTTTTGGCCCATACATGCCCCTCTTCTTTGCAATATTTGGACATTTTAAGGATCACAGTGCATGTGTGGAATTGGTTCCACAGACTCAGGATGCATCAGTGAGCACAGTAAAATCCTCACACAGACTGCTGACTAACATAAACACACTCAGACGCGGCCTCATCCAGACTGAAGCGGCTCCCCGGAGGTTTGCTCCGAGGTTTTTGTCAGCGCGATGGAGTTGTCTGATCGTCTGTTATCAAGTAAAGTACAAAGAGAGCTGCTCCACTGACTACACTGCAGGGTGGAACGCTAACACTATCTATGTGTGTGTGTGGTCTCATGGTGGTGTTTCTGTGATGCTGCTCTGATTGGAGGACAGCAGAAGAAGAGGGTGATTAGATGGTATCTTAGTAAACTGCTCCTGTTACTGGCTCCATTTTGTGCCTTCGCTCCTCGAGGTGAAAGGCAGACAGAGAAACAGAAGGATGGACAGAGAGGGAGAGAAAGGCTGAGGAGCATGTCAGAGTGAGGATCAGATGCAGTTAGAGTGGATTCCTCCTGCAGTTTGGTTGACTCCATTTTGCTGCTGTTATTGTCACAGAGCAAACATGATTAAACATGGCCAGTAACTTCTAATATGCTCTGCACTGTATCCTACCATGCATTTTTTAATCAATTATTCTGCCTCTGAAGAATCTCATTAGGCCAAGAGTCACTAGAGGGCTGTGTAATCCTCCGAATGAATTAAAAACAGTACCAGGAAGAACTACAACCACGTCAAGAGCGCATGGCTTTGATATGTTTCAGCCATTTTTGGAACATATGATAAATCAGAGTTCAGCACCTTATAAATATAGAATACAGTAGCTCAGTCCACAAGGACTTGGGTTGGGGACCGAAGGGTGGCTGGTTCAAGTCCTGATAAAACCATGTTTGGAAGTTGGTTTGGTAGCTGGAGAGGTGTCAACTGACTTCTGGGGCCATTGAGCATGGCACTTAACCCCAAAACTGCTTGGTAGATCTTCTTCAGGAGCAGAAAGTCATCACTCCACATCTCTCCATTGGTCATGATTGTAGGACCTGTTTGTACATGTATGTGTATTTCAGCCTGTGTGTGTAGCATGTCTCAATGACAGAGTGCAAAGAATTGAATTTCCTCCATGAGAGAACAATAAAGTATAACTTCTGCTTCTTCTTATTCTGCATGTTCTTCTTCTTCCATGAGTAAAGACGTGCCACCGGTTACACATGCACATGTTGCAAAGCCATGCCACTAACACACCCCCATACCGTCACAGAGGCTGGCTTTTGAGCGTTGTGCTGTGAACTGTCTGGATGGTCCTTTTCCTCTTTTGCACAACAGACACGACGTCCATTATTTTCAAAGACAGTTTGAAATGTGGACTCAACCCCGCAGCTCGCATTTCTAGGAGTTATGGCTATGATATATGCCTACACTTTCCATTGTACAGTTTTAACTTACACTTGTAGATGTAGTGACAAACTTCACCTGACTATGGTTTCTCAAAGTGTTCCTGAGCCCACATGATAGTATCCTTTATAGTGGTTTCAAACTGTTTTTGCTCAAGGCATAGTTATAATTCAGCCAAAATTTCAAGGCATACTATATTTATGTCCATGTAAAAGGTCCTCAATGACACATGTTACAGTACTATATCAATCTATACATGTCTATAAGTTTCTACTAATACACAAAATAATCTTACAACCTGCCATAACACTCACTGAATATTTATTTACATTTTTGATCATTTATTTGAAGCTTTGTTACATTTTATTAAATAAGCAGCACACAGTCAAGATCAAAAAGTCTTCTTTTTTTAATAAAATCTAATTACTATGACAGTTGAAAAAGTATGAATTCCCTTTACCCAGGTATTTTGTTAAGTGTAAAAGACTGCTCTGTTGGAGGTTAATGTGATTTTTAAAGTGCAGCTGCATTTAGACATGGATGCAGCTCAAGCACTGACAGGATCGAGACGATCGAAAACTAGTCATAAAATGTTGAATAGTTTTAATAGTAACTAATGTTTTCACAAATTCCTCAGGCACACCAGGACTTGTCCAAAGGCACAGTGTTTCCCACCACACCGCAGTGGTTCACATTTGAGAACCACTGCTTTACAGAGTGATGTCAGTTTTTTATGCAGTGCTGCCTGGGGGCTCATAGGTCACAGGCATTCAGTGATGGCTTTTGGCCTTGCTGCTTATGCTCAAAGATTCTTCAGATTCTCCGAGTCTTTTGATGATATTATAGACTGTAGATGATGAAATCCTAACCTTGCCGTGCGGATGGATCAGCCTGATTCAATGTCTGCAATCAGGCTGATCCATCTGCTAATCTACAATGAGTGGACCAAAGTGGCATGACCCAATCAGCATCTTTGGAGTAGAGGTGGTGCAGAGATAAGCATTGATGCTAACAGCTTCAGTAGCAGTTTATGCTTTGAAAGGTTCTGCCCTCCTCAAACACTTTCTATGGGCTGTTGTCCTGATGGACTAGTGAGGTATACTGAACGGTCCATCTGATGTGTCAGGTTCACTACATCACTACATCACTACATTCCTTGCGAGTGTACTTTAAGTAAAATTGTTTTTCAACTGCTGAACCATTTGCACTTATTCACAAAGTGGTGAACTTCACCCCATCCTTGCTTGAGAATAACTGAGATTTTCAGGGATGGTCCTTTTTTTACCCAATCATGTCACTCAACTGTTTCCAGTTAACCTGTTCACCTGTGGAATGTTACCAACAGGTGTTTCTGGAGCATTCCTCAACTTCTTTCTTATCTCCACCAAGGACGTTATGTTTTTGCTGGCATATGTTTGTTTATCTGTTTGTTTGTTAGTATTTGTTACGCAAAAACTACTGGATGATTCTGCTGAAATTTTCAGGATATGTTGGTAATGGTGGTGATCCAGATAACTGCCATTAGCGAACGATCGTTTTTGCTAGATAACTGGCTAACTTAAAATGATGTCAACGTGATTCTGAGTGCTAGGTTGTGGTTTTCAGGGTCAAGGAATCATATTATGACAGTAACTTTATCGTGGAACTATTGCTTATAGATGTAACAGCAATACGTGAGCTACCTTGATGGAGGTTTGCGCTCTCTGAGTACTTTCTAGTTGCCCCTGTCCCAGCTTTTATGGAACGTATTACTGTCTTCAGATTCAAAGTGAGTGAAGATTTACAAAATCAAAGTTAATCAGTAAACAATAAAGTCCATCAATTTTAATATTGTATATATTGTCTCTGTTGTGTATTTGATTGAATGTAAGTGTGAACGGATCTGCAAATCATTGTACTCTGTCTAATTTATATTTTACACAATGTCCCAACTTCATTGGAGTTTGGGTGTGTACAAGCTGGTTTATTAACCTGAACATTCTACAGAAAAATCTTAGAAATACAGACATTTTAGAGATTTTTAAGAGCTATAATAACTGAAATGAAATAAATCAACAAATCATTTGTCACTTCCTCTCACCAAACATTAAACTGTAGCTTCCCTTCACTTTTACAAAATCCCTGACAAACTTGCAGTTGATTGTTCTCGAAGTCTGATAAGCTTTTTGGCTTAATTTATGGTGTCACAACTTATCCAAGCATTAGCATTTTGATTGTATTGTTAATACCACTGTTTGCTCAGCAGCTGTCATATTAAACAGCAGAGCAGCACGGGGAGCTCATTTTTCTGTAGTCAAACTCTTTCTTTTTTTTTTTGTAAAACCCAGAGGCACATAACTGCTTCAATAAAGACATGACGGATTATTTATAAAACTCCCCCGCAGGGTTTCTGTGACATTATGGGCTCAGAGCGTCACACCGGAGTGTTTTCTTTTTTAAACATTAGCCGTTCGGTCTAAAAATACCGACTGACTGCGGCAGGTCATGTTCAAATACGCTGTGAGGGGCTTTCATGAATTATTGCAAAACAGACTGATGTAGGAGAGGTCATGTTTGTGTTTCACTTATACAACACTGGACAGGTTGTTCAGGTTAGTTAATGAGAAAAATCTGTTCTGTTCTTTTACTGCATAATAAGGGTCAAACAAGGTCAGAGCAGACTGCAAACGCAGGCTTGATAAGGGCACAGAAACTCAGATAAAAACATTAAACCCTCGAAAGTAAACATGATCAACCTAAAAAAGTCATATCGTAAGGTTGGATGTATAGAAGTTGCAATAACTATTTTCAGATTTATCTTTGGTCTCTCATGCCTTTGTCTAGAAAGGACGATGGAGAGGGTCCAAAAGTATAGACAGAGTATAGGAAATGATATGCAGTAAAGGAGCCACAGGCTGAATTTCTACTCAGTTATCTGCTTCACTGACAACAGACTGGTAGACATCTCCATCCAGCAACCAGCACCTGTTATAACTTCTGTGTACTATTCTTAAACTGTGTAATATTGCAACTTATAATGATTATAGAAAGTATTACTTGTATTTTAAAGATTTAACAACTATCGGGGTAAATATATGTTTTTCCTAATATCTTAAATTGCATAAAGAATGCTAATTGAAATGTTTTTAAAATAACTGGAAGAAAGAGTTTTGGAATAAACCAACAGCCCCTTCTCAATGAGACTTTGCTGATCTTGTAAAATTTGCCAAAAATGCCACATAGTGGAATAAAATAAAAAACCACAACAACATTCAAGCATCGCAGAACCGAACCAAACTGACCAAAAAACTAAGGTGTGTACCAAACAATGTGCTAAGTGAACTTCTGCATCCCTGGTAACTAATCAGTCCATTCAAATGTATTTTTATCTACTGATTAATGAAATTTGCCAAACAGCTGTATTACTCGTGACACATTTTTCACTGAATTCATTAGAGCGTTTTATCAAAAACAGATCCCCTTTCTTTATCTGATTGTTGATTTTTACAAAATGATAACAATTAATTAATATACATATAATAGTCATTTTTCTAAGATGACCTCAAAATATCCAAATGTAGCCATTCCTCAGCTTGTTGAGTTGTCAGATTAACTTTTATCCCAAATGTACACCTGACAGTGTGTAACCAAGGATTTACAGAAGAAGAATTGTAAATGCAGAGGTCTTTTCTTTCATTAGAATGGTTCCTCATGTTTTGTTGTGATCTCGTCTACAACGAAGAAGCACTCTAAGGATGACTGACAGTCCATTGGGGAGTCAGTGTGATAATAGTGCAGATTTCTGGTGTGTTGGCGCTGGAAAATTAGACATTGTCTTCTGACATGTGTGGACACATCAGTGTTAAAGGGCTCAAGTCAAGAAAATGGTTCTTCTGGTGCACCATATACTGCCATTGTGTTTCCTTAATCTTAAAATTCGTGAACCTAAAATTTTTAAGGATCCTGGTTTTGCTGTTGGCTACAACGATCTGCCTACTTTCTCTGTGACTGTTTCATTCTTTGCTTTCTTTTCTTTTACAGCTCTTCTCCATTGTGATTTTTGGCTGTATCGCCAACGAGGGCTACATCAACCGCCCTGATGAAGTCGAGGAATACTGCATCTTCAACCGTAATCAGAACGCCTGTAACTACGGCGTCTTCATGGGCTCCATGGCCTTCCTCTGCTGCATGGCCTTCCTGGCTCTGGACGTCTACTTCCCCCAGATCAGCAGCGTCAAAGACCGGAAGAAGGCAGTGCTGGCTGATGTAGGGTTATCAGGTAAACCCAGTTTATAGGCATGATTCTCCACTTAAGTCTTTTTTAAACAATGGAAAGTACAACAGAATGGATTGTGTGGCTGGCCAGTGTATTTTCATCATTTTATTCATCATACCAGCTGATTAGGAGATGTAACATGCAGGAAAAATATGCCCACTTGAGTCTATCAAAATGGCATTTCAGAGAGTGGCAGTTAGGTTATCATCACAACAAAGGGAGAGGAGGTATTAGAGGGATAATAAGAAGTGAAGAGCTCTTCAGGTGCTGTAAAGCCTCTGAGACTTTTGTTCACTCAGACGCTGGCTTTGTCTCACCTTTGTCTCAGAAAAGATGAATGTTCAAGTGCTGAA